>JAPTHA010000007.1:7545108-7555291 GCA_029814585.1 Gymnapogon annona
ATAGTTGTCTAACAAATCCAGCGAAACATCACTAAAACCCACTGAGTGGGAATCCTGGATGTGGAGAAAACCCCTGCGTGTAGCTGACATGCCTCCTAATGAAGAAGTCTGTAATGTCTGTACATTATTGACCGGGTAATTCTGCCCTTTTGTGAGCAGGAGTGTGTCCTTTTTAACAGGTTTTATCTTTCCTCTATGTGTGGTGACTTGAGTTGGACCGAACAGTAGTGGCGTTGTGTAACACTAAGCCATTCCATTACACTCCACCTATAGGTTTCAGATTTTCAGGTTTCACAAAGCAAAGGAAAGTCAAAAGTGAATCCGACTCACTCTGAACTTCTGAATACATCATTACTGCATGGTTACGTTTGTGGACTTTAGAGAGCACGCATATCTTTCTTTCTCTTTCATGACTGATGCATTGTGGTTTTAGAGAGAAAATGTGAAGGATTAAAAGCCTTCAAGCAACATTTTCCCTCTGTGTTTGCGTCTGGCTTCCTGTTGCGGTGAGATGACTGTTAGACTTCCCATTAGTCTGTCTTCAACTTTTGCTTGCTAAAAGTGAAAAAAAATTGTAATGAACGTGAAACTTTCCAAAAAAAAATCTTCAGCAGTATTGCACATATAAGAAACACAGCTGTGTAACAAAGACTGTGCTCAGAACCATAAACATGATGTGTTATGAGAGTGTCACATAGTCAGCAGTGGAGGACTTGACCACAGTGTGCTACAGACTTTGTGATATGTGACCACGAATTTATTACATAAATCCATTAAACACTAATAGAGGCCGTTCCCCAACATATCAGATGAAATATACTTCAAATTGTGTGACAGATTAGCACTTTGAAGCACAGACTAGAATCTAAGTGTCACCATTAAGTGTGTTTTTTCTGAAATGCCCACCTGTCCAGTTGAACCCAATGATGCATGTTTTTGTGTCCAAAGTATTTGGTATTTAAGCTAAAGGATAAAGCGTATGCAGCTTAAATGCTAGCATTTCAATCTGTTGAGAGGGGATTAGAAGGTCAAGGTACAGTAAGGTCAGGTAATTATTTTTTTTTGTCTTTTACATGACTGTGCTCTGATAATAACCAGTTCGGCTCTGCGTGAGTTCTTTAACCTTGTACTTTTGAGAAGGTTCAGGGCTATGTTTGTCTTTGTAACAGGATCTACATGATGTGAGATGCTTGGAAATTATAGAAGTGTTCCACATTAACAAACAAAGTCATAAGAAGTGCAAATTTGCAATGCAAATATTAAATTAGGCGGAGTAAATAATCATGTGTGAAGAAGTACAGCTCAGAGATGGCAACAACTATATCAACAGTATTTTTACTGAGATTACATGCTACCATTAACCCATAAAGACCCAAAGAGCCACTAACCATGACCGCTTAATACCTGTTGATCCACAAATTTATCAATACATCTAAATAATTGCTATATAATAGGTTTTATCTCCAATAAAATACATTTAAAAACATATTTTCAGTAAGGGGACCTTGACCAACAACAACAACGTGCTAAAACACAAGTCTGTCTGTAAATAAATAAAAAAAATAATTAATGGTGCTAATAAAGTTGCTAAATCTCTTTCTAAAAAAGGAACAGGGGATCTTTTTTTTTTCACTTTAATACCTGTAACAAAACCATAGCTCTAAAAGGACAAATTGTCAGACTTCCAGTGCATGTTATTTAAGTACCGACAGCAGGAATAAGTACTACTAACTGAACAAATGTAAATCAGTGAAACTAACAGATTATTGAATGACCTTTGACCAGTGCGGTGGATATTACCCACAGATCCTTTCAGTTTATATATATATGTACATATATATATATATTTAACTTTTCATCCACACACAACAGTCACACACATTTATCGGGAGGCCAGGGAACTGTTACTGCTTTTGGGCAAAGTTTTCATTAGACACAGTTTGCATGTGAATCTGCAGCTTGGCGCATTTTTCAACACCCGCCGCAGTGGGAGTTGTTATGCATGCCATCCATTTTATTGCCTCAGAGTTTCGCGTGTGTGCTCTCTGTTGCCATGTATGTCTGGTTTTTCCTAGACAAGGCTTCTATGTCAACTTTTCTCTCATGTCAGCATAACAATCGGAAGAATGTGGAGGCGCAAGTCAGAGGCATTTATATAAAATACGGATCTTCAAATCAACCCACATGCTCTAGTGTTGTCGTGTCTGTTTTCTAACTGTCTGTTTTGGTCCTGTTTGTTGTTGTTTTACGCTCAGGCCGGGAAGCCCATGAAGAAATAAACATCACTTTCACTCTGCCTGTATCCTGGAACTCAGACGACTGTGTGCTGCATGGCCACTGCGAGCAGGTGGTGTTCAGCACTTGTATGACCATCACAGCAGCCAGCAATATCTTCCCAGTCACAGTGTGAGTTGGACGTCCTCCATGGCTCTGGAGACACATGTTACACTGTATCTCTGCCTAGAGTCGGGTGACACAATCGCATATTCAGTTTTGGCTTCACTACATTCACATTTTGGGAGATATTTTACACCATTTTGTTCGTGTTCTCCTGTGACCCAGTAAAATAAGTTTAGGTTTTTTATATGAAATTATTGCCTTGATTGGAAACAGTATAATTCTCCTTTTTTTTTTTTCAGATACATTTTTAATTTATTCATGAAATGTCCTTTGCAGTGGACAGAATTTGTTTTTGTTTTTCATAAGTAGAGCTGTGAAACTTGTGTCCCTTATGAAGGACAAAATTGCATTGTCGAGTCTCAGGAGGATTTATGTTTAACTAAAAGGTGCTTTGTTGTTTATTTCTACTTGTTTAGAAAAAAACTTTTAAGATGAGCTCATACCCATAATACGTAATGAAACTCTATTCCATTCATTTGGTTCTCAGTGTGTGTACTGAACTGAAACTGTTACATGCTATCATGCACGTTATATTAGTATTAATATTAAATACCAAACTTGATTCCACTGGAAGAGTCACTCTAGGTCAGAGCATTCATTGTAACTGGAGGAGTCTACCTCATCAGATTACTTGATTAATTCCATGAGCGTCAACTAGAATGAGAAACGCTACTGGCAAACATTTTGCATTGCTAGAAAAGGTACTTCTATCACTTGGCTCTGGTAAACTCCAACCTCCAGCCAGCGTTTGTAAAGTTACACTGGTGGCTCAGGTCTCATGTTCGTCCTGAAACTGCTCCACGTCAGTGACTGGGTGGTGTCACATTGACCGATCAGTTCCAAAAGTATCCCTTCGAAACTGCCAGTGGAGACATTACTGAGTAGACCACAAGCATATTTGTTTGCAACATATCATAACAGACAGACAGTGGGACAATGAAATGCAGATTCGCTTTCAGACAGTGTGTATCTAATATTATACTTATATTTATTGTAGTATTTTTTACACCACGTTGAAGTTCAATATTTATTGGTTCCGCTAATATGGAGAACTTGATTAGAAATCAACATTTGGTGCAGCTGGATCAGTAAAATAATACCAAAATGACCAATAATTAAGAACTCTTCATTTTCTCTTTAATTTAGTTCTAAAAACTAAAAGTGCAAATGCAGCAATGTTAGGCATCAGCTTTTCATTTACAGACCTAAAGTACATTAGAACTTACAGATCTCTTAGGATCAAAACATTTAGTAACAGGTAAAATATTGTTAAAATTCCACATGTTTTCTGAATAAATTTGGGAATGTTTATGGTTGTTCAGATTTTTGACATTTTTTGCAAAAGACATTTTCATGGTCTGTCTGATTTTGCTCTAGATTCAAATAAACAAACTAACTTACAAACTATAAACTATGGAAAATTTGTCGACACCCCCCCCATCCATGTAGTAATAGGATCCAGGTATAGAGTCAGTCACATTTGTTTTTACTGGTCAGATGCTCCTTCATGGGACCACCACTCAAAATATGTGTTTGGTTTTTACAGGCAGCCACCACATTGCGTTCCAGAGACCTACACCAATGCCACGTCCTGGTACAAGGTGTTTACCACAGTCCGTGACTCGGATACCAAGTACAGTCAGGACTACAACCCATTTTGGTGTTACAAAGGAGCCATTGGCAAAGTGTACCACGCCCTCAACCCAAAGCTGACTGTCATTGTCCCTGATGTGAGTGACTGCGCTGATCACTTTGAGATCACAAGCTTTGTTCAGTCTCAAATCACAGAGATCCTGGTTTGTAATCCTTTACGCTGTGAAAAGACAAATAAGTAAATGTTATGGCATTGCTATTCAGGTATCATTTCCAGGCAGAGAATAGGATTGCTCACTCAAGGTAAACGTGGCCAAACACAAAGCCTCTTTACAGTCCTGACAGCAGTAGACTGTTCCAGGATTACACAATGATGGCAATGACAGGACACAACGGCATACATCAGGCTTCAGTGACTCTGAAAACAAGCTAAATATATACTGTATATGCTCACCTGTATTGTCATGTGATTTCGTTCCACACAGACAGAGTCCTAAGCTAAGGCCCATTGACACACCTTATGTATTTCAATGGGTATGTCCGTTTCAAATGATGTCCGTCACCACTGCCTTAAAACTTAAATGCTTCTGTTTGCATTATAATGAGCATTTGTCAATCACTCCACCAGAGGGCACCACTCCTAACATACTAGCTGAATACTACAAAGAAGAGCAAAGTTTTATTAGAAGTCATATTACAGTATAAGAAACATGGTGACCACAAGGGAGCTATTACCAATGTTTATACAAGTGTTCATATAGAGAAGTAGTTTTTCATTCACTGTCACTCTTGAGAAGTTCCACTATTTTGGGAAATTGATGATGATGTGATGATTTCTTTCCGCTTTTTCCCTTCCGGGGAAATGATTCTCTTCAAATCTCAACACTGCCTCCATTGTTCCATGGTGGTACTGCGCTAGATGATCTGTTTTGAATAGACAGGAATACCGAACAGGAGCACAGAGAATGGATAGGACGCTTCCTCTGTGTTTGTGTCTTTTAACGTACAGCCTGAGTGGGCCTGAGTGGACCCGTCACCCAAACTCTTAGAATGTATAGAGGAAAAACAAATCTGAGTGTTGGAACACTGATTCCACTAGAATTTCTCCTCTCTGTTTTAGCTGAAGTTCAAATGATTTATGTACATTTCTAATGCATTACTCACAAGTTTGTATTTCTACCTTTGACCTCTGCAAATAACAGAATCTGTGTTTTCTCACCAGGACGACCGTTCTCTCATCAACCTGCACTTGATGCACACTAGCTACTTCCTGTTTGTCATGGTCATAACGATGTTCTGCTACGCAGTCATCAAGGGGCGACCTGGCAAAGTACGGCAAACCAACCCCGATTTCTGCCCTGAGAAGGTACAACAGACAGCAGCAGTGCTTTATGACGTGGACAGGTAGATTCAGCCAAGCATCTGACCGACCAGTAATTGGTCTACGACACGATCCAATCACACTGCTTGTTTTCCTTCTTGCTGTCCAAATGCATGGACATCTATGAGTGATGATTGGGCTTCTAACACTGTGGTGGCATATTATGACCTGTACCGCTCGCTAATTACACACATATTAATAAGGGTATTTACATTTTGATCTAAATCGTTTTTGTTAAAATATTTTTTTCAATGCGAGTAAGGCCTGTAAATACTTTTTAGTGTGACTCATGGGCCTTCGCTGTGTGATACTTTGGCATATTTCACATCAAGGGGCGGATGAAAACTGCCCTCTTTAGCTTCTGCACTTCTGGCTCTGTGGATCACCTTTCATCCCACAGTATGATGAGCCAATTCACACCAGCACACAAATAAATAGTTCTAAAGACCAGTCACGGCACCGAGGTCTGACTCACTGTCTGGGCCGGTCCAGACAGATGGTTTCTGTGCTCTGCTGGGTGAAAGTAGACATTTAGAGTTGCAGTACGAGCCAAACCGTACCAAGTTTTGGGAATTTCACGGGCAATTTCTGTGTACAATCTCCTTCACTCTAATCGCGCTCCTTTTTCTGTAGCCTCCAGCTGATAGTTGGAAGTGTTTTTAATATTCACATGCCCTCCAAAAAATTTTTAAAAGCCTAAATCAATATTGTGACAATTAAATGCCTTAATATTCTCACAAGTTTTAAAAATGACTAGATTATAAACTTCAGTTTTCCATTTTCAGTGGAAAACTAGGTAATGATGACTAAATAAAACCAGCAGGGAGCCGGTCACTCCCAGGAGTTTATCAGAGCACACTGAGCTACTGTAGTCTTAAGTAATGATTTAAAACGCTTCTGTTAATGCCTTCATCTAATCTGTATAAGGGACAATTTTATGACACTTCATTTCAGATGTATTGGACATGATCTATTTGATGGCCCCTGTTTTACCAGTGGGTCTTAAGTGATAAATTACATTAATAATGCTATTAAAAAACATTATACATAAGCCTTTAAGGCTTGCAGTAAAATAACTTAGATTAATCTTTAAAACACTACACACAGAACATAAATACAGATTTTTTTCCCCCACACCATCTGGTCATATGAAAACATGCAGATGGCGGTTCTTCACAAGTGGGGGTGAAATTACTTTGTGGAAGCCTCTTTTCTGTCAGCATGCTTTCTTCTTGCACTGCTACTGTCCATATTTCCTCATTTATGCTGATTTATGTCTGTCTTTTATGTGTCCAGGATTATTTTCATGTAGAGTTTTTAGAGTGCGTAGCCTTAATCCCCTCGTTTGTTCCCTTGCAGGTGGCATTGTCAGAGGGTTAAAAATACATCACAAAACTATATCAGAACTTTAACATGTAACGTGGACAAAGAAACAGAAGAAATGGATTAAACATACCAGTTGCCTAGTGAACCCTGGAAATACAACGAGGGACGCAAAAGCTCTGTGAATGCATTACTCTTGCAATGTTGGGTTTCTCCAACCAAAGATATACAAGTGCCTGTATCTGTGCTGTAAATATTTGTAGGGACTCTGATATTGAGTGCAAACGTTTTTTGTTTTTTTGTTTTTTTTGTTTTTTTTTTTGTTTTTTCCTCTGATTATTCTGCCTGTGTCCCCTCGTGCCATGTCCGAACATGCAGTTCATGAAAACTGAAGGTGTGACCCACGTCATTCCTGACCATTTTTGTGGCCGTTCGTTCATCACCTGCCCTTATTTCTCAAGCATAAGAAACGTTAAGTCTTTTCACACCACAGAGAACCGGCTTCCTTCAACATTTAGCAGCTTCTGTCACATGTAAGTGTGTTTTTGCTGTGGATGTTTGGATTTTTTGTCTTTTGTTTTGTTTTTTGGTGTGGGGGGGGGGCCTTTTGTGTTTTTTTTTTTGTTTTTTTTTAAAAACCCACGGGGACAATACAGGATGGTGAGTCACATGTTTAAGTGAACTACAATTGATTGAATACTCTGACTGAGATGTTTCCTTGAGGATGAGTTATGATGAGACCTTGTCATTGCAGCCTCAACAGGATATAGAATAAACACAGCACTTATTTAATGAAGGAACTAATGAGGAATTGGACACTGTAAACAGTCCATTAAAAACACGCTCTGTGCAATAGTTTGATTGTACTAGAAGCAGGTGGGAATCGATAGGATTTTGTCAATGCAAATGCTGTTAATTATTGTGATTATTGGCTTTGCTCACCACTGATTCCTGCTCAATTTTCTACACTTTTAAAGAAAATAAGGAGAAACACATGGTTTTCCTGCAGTGAACTTTGTCATTACTAGTGTTACTTGAAAGGATCATTTAACATGTTAAATCTAGGACTGTTGCCATCTGTCGTCCTAAAATTAAGCTACTATGACTCATTATCATCATCATTGTGTTTTTCTCAGTAAAACCCATTTAAAAATTTAGACTTGTATGAAAATTGCAGCAGGTTGCGTATCGTTCAGCCCCTACAAAAGAAAAAAACCCAAGCATTTACTCTAGGCAGTAGGCTCAGGTCAACTGGACTGAGTTTAGTCTTCAAAGCGTTGGGACCCTTATCCTAGTGTCAGACTAGTCAGTCCTGCATGAACTGAAGCCACGTGGACAAGGAGCCAAACGTCTTCAAGACAAAACTCAGTGGAGTTGACCTGAGTCAGTTGCCTCGAGATGCCTTTGACCTGAACGAATGACAATTTACACACACAAACATGAGTTGCGTGACTTTATTTGCAAATTGCAAATAATGCATATGTCAGCATTGTTCAAAAGGAGACGATAAGCTTTGAGGCATATGATTATTATGTAGATCAGCTGATTTTATTCCCGCCCCTTAATTAGGCCTGAATTTCTCCTTTTGTGTCTGCAGTGTCAGTGAGCATGGACTGGTGTGTTTGAGTGATTCCACTGTGCACATTAATGCGGAGTACAACAAGGAAAAGGAACAGCGGGGCTCCTCTGCCTCGTTGATATAGTTTAAAGGTGGAGTCAATTATTGTCATCCAGTGGGCATTTCCTGGACTGTTTGCTCTGCGCTAGCTTAAAAAAAACACAAAAAAAATTCTATAAGGCCTCGACTTGATAATTGGAGCCCTTCTCACTGTGCCCCATGGGAACTAAAATACTAACAGTGGTCCGATAGCTAGAGACAAATAATTTTATGATCCCGCTGGACTTCATTTACACATGTGTTTGTCAGTACGAAACGAAACAAACATCACATGTGCAAATGATGGAATGAATGGAAAGGATCGAAACACGCCTGGTCTCTGGCCGTGGACGGTGGCGTGTGGATAATATAGGATTTAGTGAAGGAGCGCTGGCTTTAAGGCCATGGTTCCGTTGGGAGTCGCGGAATTTCTTGCTCCTTCTCTTAAGGGCCGTTCAATCAGCTGCTGGTCCTCCCGTGGTTTCCATCCAGCCATTCTTTGACAACATCTGTCACTTGGGTGTCATTTTCTGCTTTTCCTCCCGTCTGGGGGCTCTCTCCGCCACCTTCCCGTGCGTTGTCTTTGATTTGCAGTCTGTCCTCAACCACTGTTGAACTGGCGTGGCGTCCAGTACGTTTTCCGCCCACACCTGGATGAAGCAGAACATTCTCTTGCCTTACCTCCGGTGACTCGACTGCTTGACCGTAATGAGTGGAGATCTTTAGCCCTCCCCCGTCGCCACCGGCCCCTTGTTTTCATCTCCCGAAACCGTTTCTACTTCTCATTCCCCCGCTTCTCTTTTGTGTCCGACAGACGTGTGTTTCCAACTCCAAACTGCTGACGTTTTGCCCCGTCTCCCTACTGGTCTATCGGCCGCTTTTTCAGTTGTCCAGTTTCTTTTGGAATTACATCAGCGAATCCATATCAAGTGATTTAAGTTTTGAGTGCACCTTTTTCGACTTCTTGCACATCTGGTCTGATTTTTGCTTGTGTGAATTTGTCCTCGTCCACAGTCACCTCTAAACATGACGACATTTAATTACCTTCCTGTAGTTCAATGTGATCATACGTTACTTTATAATTACATGTATATAATTCTATTAAAAGGTTGTATTTATGACTAAATCCTTTATTTTTTATTATTTTGTAGTACAACAAAGTGTGCAAAAACTCACTCGGCGTGCAAGTGTGTGAGTGAGAGAGAGAGAGAGTTTGGATGAACAAAGGCAGCTTTAGACTCTGATTTTCTTCCCATATTGAAGAGATTTCCTCGTTTTACATAATGGTTGTTTCTCATCGCACCAGCCTGAATTGATTAGAACTGGGCACAGCGTTGACATGAGCTCAACCCCCACCCCCACCCCAAAAAAAAAGCAACCAATGTAAGATTTGCAATAAAGAGAATGAGTACTGATGTTAATGTCCAAACCCTGAGTCACCGACCACTGTCTGCTGCACTGACCCGACCCTCAAGACGATTTAATTCATACGAGCTCATGTTTGAAAAGCTTCAGACATTCAGTGGTGAAAATGTGGAGCATGAAAACAGTCTAAGTCTGCTTTTAATGTGCGTGATTTATTGTGTGTTTTTTTTTTTTCTCAGTTAGCAATTACTGATACATTGTACTTACCTCCATTATAAATTTGTTCCATAATTGATGTACCTGTTGAATGTATTTTTTTATTAAGCAGCATATTCTAAATATGAGATGCAACGTTCAGAATTCCAAGTGATTTTAAACTTTTTTTTTTGTTTTGGTTTTTTTTTTTAGAGAGGCTTTACTTGAATCATATTTCTGTTTGAGTGCTATTCATATAAAGTTTTGGG
>JAPTHA010000007.1:7570283-7588967 GCA_029814585.1 Gymnapogon annona
CACTCTCCTCAGAGGCTTCCAGTCCGAGGCCTTACAGCTCCCGGACCAGATGGAGATGCAATAGGTCATCAGACCTTCGATGGTGCCTCTCTAGAAGGTAGTGAGGATGGGAGGGGGGATATGGTACAACACTTGAAAAACTTTGTTGAAGAGTTGTTTGCTTCGCCTTCGCAGATGAAGTATCACTAGTAGTGCTAGAGTGGTTTTCGTTGCGAAGACAAAAGTTTTCTTATTCTGGCGTTTCACTACTTGCAGCCTTTAATCTGCAGAATATGATTTTCTTTTGGATGCCATTTTTGTTCAGTCCTTCTCAGTTGTGTTTATAAGTTACCGCTGAGACTTAGACTTAGAATAAAGGAAAGTCTAAGTCTAATGTTGACATGATCAATTTTGCAGGTACAGAAGTGCGCCCTCCTGCGGATGTTAGTGAAAATAACATGAAATGATATAATAATGTGTTAATAATTTTGTATATAAGTCGCTCTGGAGTTTAAGTTGCACCCCCGGCCAAAGTATGAAAAAAAACAAAACAGCGACTTATAGTCCGAAAAATACGGTACAACTTTTACTTCTAATGGAGTTTTGTCCAGTGTGGTATTAGTACTTTTACTTTAGTACAGCATATGGATCCTACTTCCACTTCTGGTGGATTGAAAAATTGAGCGAAACCCCTAATGATGGATACTCAGAGCTGAGATGCATCCGGAGGTAAATGTGGAAACAGGTGTGAGACGAACATCTTTTTTTTATTCTCTCTAAAATGTACAAATCAAGACTTTTAACGCCTCACTGTTTTATAATTGGGATGATTTTCTGATACACAGGCCCCCTTTTGGTTCCACTGAGGTAATGATGTGCCATCAAACATCCTAAATTAAAAAGTTTGCCGTGCATCATTACCCAGGGCAAACACTCACCACGTTGTTTGTGTTTCAACAAATATCAGACAGAAAATAATCTGCTCCCAATGGAATATTTAGTGCGCGGCATTTTTATATTTGATAACGTTATTAGTGAAGTCTGGGGACTTTAATAACACCCATTTCCCAGCCAGGGCTCTCCTTAAATTGACAATAATAGAGAACAACTTTCTTTTATTTGAAGGGAATTGATTATTTTAAAAGTTAATTTTGTGGGCCTAATTTAATTCCTATTCTCATAGTTAATTTGGTTCATGTACGGTCTTTGTGGTTGATTTTGTTACATATGTATATTATAGTCAAATCCAGAATGAGTGTAAACTTCCAACATGGATCAGAAACCATATGTTGTTGTTGTCTGTTGTCTCTGATCCTGTCATTGTGTGTTGGGAATACTGCCTTGTACTGTATGAATATAACTGTAAAATTGTTTATGAAAAATAAAAAATAGTATTAAAAAAACAGACCTGATGGTGTCATGTGGACTCAAGAGTCCAGATGGATCCTGACTATGACCCCTTTTTAAAGTCTGTGTTCATAATTAACATATTATGAGAAGCAGAAACAGGATGCATTTTGACTTGTCGTCTTCAGAGGTATAAAACCTGGATTTCTTTAGAGAACCTGTAGAGTAAAGTAATGAGATGATTGTTATTGACTTATCCTTCTGGGATAAATAAATCCTTTTCTCATTCTTATTCTGATTGATGTCAGATATGTCCAGTTTGATTTGTTCCTGAGTTCCAAAGATTTAGCCTTATAAATACATTTTTATCTGGCAGATTTGATTACATAAGCATATATTCCTTATTTATATTTACCATGTAGTTGTCTGTGTGTATATCACATGTACCCAGAGTATACTGTGCTTTTAGCTAGATTACATTAGTTGTGTATATATGTGTATGTATGTATATACTGTATACCAGGGGTGTCAAACATGCGGCCCAGGGGCGAAATGTGGCCCGCCAAAGCTTCCAGTCCGGCCAGCGGGATGAATTTGTGAAATGTAAAAATTACACCTAAGATACATTTTTGAAAATTACAATTCAGATTCCACGTACAGATGTGGGAAATATTAACTTAATAACTTATAAATACTGACTACTACAAATTTTGTCTCTCTGGAAATGTACATTTTTTAAAATGTAATTTTCCTGTATTTACACAAAAACTGTCATTTCACAGAAAAACATAAATAACATGAACAAATATAAACAACCTGAAATGTCTGCAGAGAAGTGTGATTTTAACAATATTCTATCTGTTACTATATGTTTTGTGCGTTTGTACATCCACTGTGATCTATAAGTTATAATGAACAGTATAAATGATAAACAGGTATAATATTGCTAAAATTAAACTTGTTTTTCCCAAGAATTTTGAGTTTGTTAATGTTATGCATGGTTTTAAAGGACAGTTTGTAGACGTAGACATGTTTGGAGTTGACATTATTCATATGTAATTCTATTATTATTGGACTGCTTCGGCCCACGTCAGACCTAATGTGGCTGAATTTGGCCCCTGAACTATAATGAGTTTGACACCCCTGCTGTATACAGTATATACATGTACATGTATAGGTATATGTGTGTGTATGTGTGTGCATAAACACAGACAGGTATATGATGTTACATTGCACTGCAGCCACTCATGGCTTTAGAAACGTTTGTATTGACAATAAAGGAAGTCTAAGTCAGCATCACCAGTCTTCAGGCGTCACTGGGACTCCTGCCCCAACCCCCCCCTCCTGACCCTAACCACCTCCCCAGCTCCCCAGGCTCAGCATCACCAGTCTTCAGGTGGCATCGGGACTCCTGCACACACACACCCCCCCGTTCCATCAACTCTTGGCATTTGTAACTGATGATCTGTAATAATCCTACATGCATGTGCTTCTTTCTCCCCTACTCACCCCTCCCACTCTTTCTTTCCCTCAACTGGTCTGGACAGACGACCATCCTCCAGGGGTCGGGGTCTGCCGAGGAAAGGCAGTTTTTCCTCGCCATTGTCACTAGTTTGTTGCTCCTATAGGATTCTGTTGTGTTTCTTTTTATTTGATCTATGCATGTGAAGTGCTTTGAGACGACTTGTTGTGATTTGGCGCTATATAAATAAACTTTGATTTGATAAGTCTATATAAGCATAATTGGTAAAAGAATATCACTGCTACAGTATTTTGTGGTCCAGTGAATATAGTTTTCTTTATATTGACACTATTTCAAGTAAAGTCTATGAGTAGCAGTAGCTTTAAAAGTCTCTATCTCTCCCTACATTTGACTCGTTATTCACCAAATTGTTCTAGTGCAGGTGCTGATTGTTAGGTGGCTGAAGCTTTTGGGATTTGGGGTCTTTGTTTCATGGAAAGGTTTCCTGAACGCCCCTCTCGTGTTTACTGTTGACTTGCCTCGCTGCTTATTTAAGATAATTGCCTGTGAGTGGTGCGGGACACGGAGGGCTACTTTAAATACCCCCGAGTCTCACCCTGCCATGTCTCAATGCGTCATTAATTAGTTCGATGACGTCTCCAGTAGGCATGTACACACGCACACACACATTTATATCCAGCCTCTTATACTGCAAAAAATCTTTCAAAATGATTTAATGTCAGATGGATGGACCAAGTATCCATCTGGTGTTTGATAGTGCAGTAGGGAAAACATTAGACTGTGGAGTCTTCACACTTCTTTGACAATTAGTAGAGGGGGAAAACGCTTCATTTATTCTATTTTAGTCCCAAGGCTGAATGGGAATTTCCCCATTTGTCAAGTCAGAATTAGCCGATCCACTGATCTTGACGCTTCAGTGTTTATCAGAGTGACGACTTCTCCTTTTAATCTCTGGCAGGAAAGCCTCAGCAGGACTCCTGTGGGGATGCCAGGCCTTTTAGCGGAGGAGGGGATAATTGAGATCACCTGTTCAAAACGCGCCAAGAAGCCGCAGTTTCTAACGGGAAAATCTCCTCTAAGGCAGTGATGTTCCACTTCCTTTGATATTATTAAGACAGAGATGATGCCCAGTTCAGAGGCTTTCAAGTGAAAGCACCAACTCACCAATATATAAGTACAAGGAACAAAAAAATATTATTTTAAATGTTCTATTTAACTGATATTATTCAAAGTGAAGCATCAGTGTTGCCCCTACGCCTCACTGTCAGAGTTGAAATTCGGTTACATTTTAGAAGTTGAGTGATAATAATATAATGCCATTTTCTAGCAGGACAAGCCAATAACTCCTCAATCAGACAAAACCAGGACATTAACCATCATAATATAGACAACTGTTGAATTCCATTTATAGTCATGGCAATATATGTCAAAAAATAAATCAATACATAAATGCCAAACTGAGTATCAGACCAATTATAGAAAATGGTATTTGTGGAAAAAAATATTTATGGTTGCTCAGTTTCCTTTTTTCAGTGACTGAAATGCAATGGTTTTCTTAGTTTCTCATCAGGCTGTAACAGTTCAATTCAGTGTCAAATATTTCTGGTGACGACAGTGATATTTGCACATGGTAACATAGATAACTACACCCCCCCCTAAAATATGAGCTTTAATAATCCACTGTTGGTTCGTTTGTGAAAGGTTTGGTCTTGAACACAGTGATGCTTGTGGTTCAGGTTCCTGCCACCAGAGGGTGCTGGTCACGTGTTCACCCTTCACTGTCATTGCCAATGAGTTAATGTCTTGCTGCAGCTGAGATTTCTCAGGGGACGGAAAAGGAAAAATCTATAGGAAAAGCATCTGCCATGACCGTGGGAGTGTCACTTACACACAATGATGAGAGTGACTATGAGGTGAAAATGAGGTTTGATTTACTGTGAATGTAAATAAATGTCACATGGGATTTTTCAATTTCAGTTGTGGGGAAACATACAGTATCACTTTCCAAGGCTACAGTTTAAAGTAGGCTAAAATCCCCAACAAATACTAGTTGAATAATGAAGTTATTCAACATGTGTTATTAGAACACCTGCATGCATGTCTTGAATTGCAAGCAATTTAGTACTGAATTTGAACCAATTTAACCACAGTTCCACTATATAGACATTGGTGGTATTCGCTTCTTCATTTCTGCACAAAATCACTGTTAATGTTTAATATTTCATTGAATAAATTGGATAAATCTTCTATCAGACCCACAGTTCTGAAATAAGTAAACATTCATTTTAAACAGTAAAATAAATATGTAAACATTCCTATGTGTTTGCACACAAATGGCAATACATTTCTCTTGATTCTTGAGTGTTGTTTGTTTTTGAAGCAGTTTAATCAGATTAAACAATTATTTTTTTCCATTTATTTGTTGTCCACTGCTTCTCACTCTTGACTCGCTCTGTGGAACTAGTGGCCTCTTCAAGACGAGCTGTAAATACACTGCAATATCTGACTGTGTAGACTTTATCTGCTTATTTTAATATTCAGTACCATCTCATCAGACATTATAAGAGTTTGCTTTAAACCACTCAATTTCCAGCCATGAACCGCATTGGAAACCTTGAACCCATCTGGAATGTGATCAAAAGACGAGAGATGGTCAGAAAACAACACTAGGCTGTGTGAATTTTTGCCCCGAGAGTGACATTAACCTGCCAACAGCGGCGTGAAAGAGTGGTGGAGAGCCTGGGAAGACGCATTGATTGAATGCTGTGATTGAAAATCAGGGTTATTCCACCACATATTGGTGTCTGAACACATTCATTCCCTTTATTGATTTATTGGACAAGGACTATGCTCGGTAACTAACACACCGATAAAGAACTGTAAAAGAGCCTGAGGTAGCTACTAGTTAATTTATATCTCATCCCCAGCCAGGGGTAAGAAAAAAAAAAAGGAAAAATAGCCTGAAAATCTTTCAAAGTCGGAAAAAAATACAGAAGAAGCACAATCACACCACAAGAGTAGGAAAAAATGGCAAAAAAATGCAAAGTTGGCTGAGACACTAGTGGTTTTTCTCTAAATGCTACAAATAAAACGATTGCATCCAGATGATTGTGTTGAGGTTATGTACTACATGTATGTTAAATTCCTCAAAAAACATACCTGCCCATCACAGTCTTGTCACCTTTTCCGCAGCTCCACTTTTATGCCAGCAGCATAAATCCTGCAAGGGAACGGAAGCTAACCTTAACCTATGCAATTTTATATTAACGAGCCAGAGAGTCTTGGAAGAAGGTCTGGTACTGCGCAGCGTTAACAGGACATCACCGTGTTGCGGCTGATTCCAACTGTGTCAACAAGATCTATAAGCACTGGCCAAATGTGGTAATATGTCAATTAAAGTGTGAAAGGGTAGTGCATCACAGATTTGTGCTGCCACCTGTAGCAGCGTAGCAGATGGTGAGCAATTAAGAAACCTGTGAGAACATCAGAGCGCACGGAGGGAAAGTTGAAACAGACCTCGGCTTTTAGATTTGACTATATTACGTAAGCATTTAATGAAACACTGATATTACCAGAGTCGACATGTTCTGTGAGTAATAAGTGCGTCAGTGTGGTGTTTTAACCCATGTTTGTTACATGGCTTTGGCCATTACCAGGGGCGTCAAACTCAGTTTAGTTCACGGGCCAAATTCAGCCCAATCTGGTCTGAAGTGGGCAGGGCCAGTAAAATAATTGAATTGAATTGAATTTAATTGAACACAACAAACTGAAATTTTGCACAGCATGGACAACAAAGACAAAGACAGTATACATGATTGAAATCCCACAGATGATAACGATAACAAGGGGCTGAATGCAGTGAAACGGCAGTGAAAAGGTCCACAGCCAACATTAGCATAGCACTCTCAGCTGCTAACTGCTAAAAACAACAAACGAAAAAAAACGGGAAAAAAATTAAAAGTAGGAAAAAGTTACGGAGCTGCTGTAACAGGCAGCCACTAGGAGGGCGCCATCTTTGTAAATGACAGAATCGCATATCAATAATGTCAACTCCAAACTTTCCTCATACTCTATGATGAAAGTTTTTACATTGACAAACTGTCCTTTCAAATAGTTAATAACATTAACAACCTCAAAACTCTTTAGAGAAATAAATGTAATTTTATCAATATTATACCTCAGTTTATAATTTCATTCATTCATTAATTTATTCATGTTTATTACAATATTCAGATCACAGTGGATCTACAAATACACAAAACATTTAGTAACAGGTGGAATATTGATGAAATTACACTTCTCTTCAGACATTTCAGGTTGTTTATAGTAGTTCAGGTTATTTATGTTTTGTGAAATCCTGCTTTGTTTTAATGCAGGAAAATGACATGAAAATATTTACCTTTGCACAGATAAAACTTTGTAATCGTGTTTATAGATTATTATGATAATATTTTTCCCAATCTGTATGTGGAACCTGAACTATACTACTAATTTTTTGTAAATGTCTTTGGTGTCATTTTTGCATTTCACACATTTATTCCACGGGCTGAATCGGAACCTAAGGCGGGACGCATTTGGCCCCCTGGCCGCATGTTTGACACCGCTGGTCAATATTGACCGATTGTGTATCAATTGCATGCAATAGTCTGTTATTTCTGTGCGACACGGTTGCTATGCTGTACTCGTCGCCAAATGTAGAATGTGTTTTTGTAGCGTGATGGGGGGAACAAAAAAATCTTACTGTTTGGTCAAAATATTGATTTGTGTAGTAATAAGCAGGATAATGTGCACTGAGCTGGTCGTGATTGTACAATAAATCCGGACCCTCGCAACCCGGACCGAGGTATGAACCATACATCACCCTGTCTGACTTTATTTCGCAGTGTTCATTAGCTCTAGCATGTTGCTCTTCCACTGCCTCTCCCTTGCCAATACGTTCATATGTAGCTAAATTGGAACCGCAAATGGGTTAAAGCCAAAGTCATGAACGCAGTGGCACATGTTTGTGTGATCGCAGGAGATGGAGGTTGGAGCAGCTCGTTCCAGGTTGGATGTATTTTGGATGATATATTGAGTGTCAGTTGCTGGGCAGAGCGCAGGTATTGAAAAGTGCAGGATTTTTGCAGAAGCACCGACAGGAACTTTTTATGTGGACAAAAGTACTGGGACACATTGAATTCAGGTGTTAAATATTGCAATAGGGAATTATGATTTCATCTTTAGAGTTCATTTTCTTTACGTGGTCGTCTGCGCCTATAAAATGCTTCAGGGTGGGTTGACTTGATTGAACTGAATTTCTTGATCATTATCATTCAGCGTGCCACCGCTAGATTTCTGCAATTAGACCATGTCATCACAGTTATTTGCAACAGACATAGCTCAGTTGGTAAGGCGTCGGGCTGGTGCATTGGGGATACCGGGTTCAATCCCCAGTAAGAGTGTCCAGTGGGTTGTGCCAGGAAGGGCATCCGGTGTAAAAACTCCTGCCAAATCAAATAAGTGAATTGGATTCGCTGTGGCGACCCCGGAAGGGAACAAGCCGAAAGAAATCATCATTAACATTTTTTTGATCATGATAGCTCATGTAAGATTAAAATATTCATTTAATGTATTTATTAAGAAGAAGCCTGTGTGATTTGCTGAAAAAAACAACATTAGCATTACGACTTGACATCATTAGCATAAAAAGTGTATAGTTATTCTTTTTAAATTTCTTCAACTATATCCTCCTTAAAGCACTTTGGACACAATACATGTGTAGAAAAAAGTGCAATTCATTTACCATTTACCAAAAGTGCAATTCATTTACCATTGGCCATTTAAATCCTTTGGAATATGGATCTTGAATTATGTCTTTTTTAGTATAGTTTTAGTATAAAATTGCACCGGCTGAATTATGTCGCCCTTATTATATTGAAACAATCTGCTGTGAACTTTTTACCCAAACCAAGAACTGTTGGATGAGTCGTATGTAAACTCTTTCTCTGGCTGGATTTCGTGTAGCCTCCATCCACTCAACACTTCCTGTTTATTGATGGGATGCAGATCATCGCTGGATCCCTCAGCAAATCACACTGAGAGTATGTATGGTTTGCAGAGGCATTTGGTGGCGATACTTGTTTTTTTTTTTTTTTCCCGAGGACCGAGTTAGAAAACCAGCATGCATGAGCTCCCGGGAGGCACATCATTTCACACTGAAGTCGGTTTTAATATTCAGCATATTGGCAAGTGGTGCACGCTTGAGTGAAGGAGCGTAAAAGATCCTCCTGTTGAGCCTGAAAAAGGCTAAAACAGTAATATATGGAGGTGGGCACCAACACAAAGCGTCAATTCACGGCTCATTGTCCAGGTTATCATAGCATCAGAGGCACACACACACACACACACACACACACACACACACACACCCCGATGGTCACACATACAGACTGCTGGACACTCACATTCATGCATGTCCACGACTGGCATGATGTTGGATTTTCCCTCCCACTAACAGATGGATGGGGTTAATATCATAATTAAGCACCTCGGCTGACGGTTCCTGTTTACCGCTCGGTTGCTAGGCAGTGACATCAGCTGATCCCTCCCCTCCCCTCCTCTCTAATCCCTTCCCTCTGCCTCACACTCCCTCACACACACTCTCTCTGCTCTCTCTTTCAGATAGGCAGCGCAGACGTGGGCAGAGTGTGGGGGTATAGGAAGAGGAGCGCGCGGGAGGGTCGGTAGTAATGTGTGTGAGGCTGTCAGACAGCATGGTCTGGGTCTGAGGACAGCACTGGAAGACGCAGCCGCAGCAGCAGTAGCAGCAGCAGCAGCAGCAACAGCCCAGCACACCTCCATGTAGACCAGTGTGGTGACATCCACCCATCACCTGGACCCACCAGCAGCGCCCACCCAGGACAACGCCCGCCTCTCCAGGAAGAAGAGCAGGAGTAACCCCCGGCGGGCTCTGTTCTTCTTCTTCTTTGTTTTTTTTTGTTTTAGTTTTGGTTTTGGGAGTGGGCTCCGGGCTGGACCGCATGCATGACACAACGCAAAGGCGAGAAACCCACCATCAGCATCCAAGAGCACATGGCCATTGATGTGTGCCCCGGCCCCATCCAGCCCATCAAGCAGATCTCCGACTACTTCCCCCGTTACCCGCGGGGCCTCCCCCCTGCCGTGCCCCTCCAACACCACGCCGGGTCCCTCCGGTCTTCTGCCCTCTCCTCCTCATCCTCGGCTGCCACCTCTGCCACTGACAGTGACCGTCCCAATGAGGATAACCCGGACCGGGCTTTTGCTGGAGCCTCCGCCTCCTCGCAGGCCTCCAGAAAGGACGAGGAGCCCGACGTGGAGGGATACGACTCGGATGACTCCAGTGAGTGATGATGCCTCTCTTTTGGTTCCGGTGATGTTTTGCCTGTGTGTGTGTGTGTGTACGCGCGTCCCTTTCTGCTCTCCCTTTCCTTCATTCCTGCTTCCTTCCTCTTATTACTGCGTCCATTTTTCGCCACTGGTTGCCAGGCATCTCCGCAGCCGCGTGGCTTTGTGGCTTTATCTGTCACCTTTCCCTCTCTGCTCGCTCGTCCATCTCTTTCTACCTCCAATCGTTTGGTGCGTGTGTGCGCGAGCGCATGTTGTGTGTCCCTCTCTCTGTGTGTGCTGCAGCGAACTCTTTCAGTCGACAGCCAACTGTTGCTGCTGCAAACAGTAACCCCCCTGCTCCCTCCTCCTCCTCCTCCTCCTATCCACTCTGCTCTTGAAAAAGGATGATATGTGTGATTGTATTGGAGCAGATGATTGCATGCATGTGTGTCAGCAGGTGCATTTTTCATATTCCCACTGTGTACAGGGTGTTCGGTCTATACAGTCGATCAGACTCACCAAGCTGAATGATTCATGGCTTCTTGGTGGAGCTTCATATTAGTCGCAGCTCTGCGCTCGGCGGCGCTCACCCCTCATCCTGTTCTGGCGAGCGGCGCAACAGTCAACTGTACTGTTTTGTGCTACGTGTGTAGTTTCCAAAGCGCGCAAGACGTGTTGTCTATATCTGTCTCCATCAAAAAACCAAAAAAAAGCGGTGGGTTGAGCTTCTTTGAGAAAGCCTCCGCTCTGAATGTCATTCCTTTAATCGAACAGGTTTGAGGGGCTGCATAATTACAGGCACAAGAATAATATGCACAATGTCTATTGGAGCCCCAATCAGGTCACAGAATATCCTGTCAACACCTTGATAAATGGAGGATTCAACCGGCGGTGATGACTGGGAGTTGATATTAATTATGGCTGAAATAAAAGCTGCTGCTGCCTTAATCATTTTTTAACGTCCCTTAAACACAGTAGTGACTCATGAGGTGCTACTCTCAGGGTTTGACTGATGGACCAGCCTTTTTGCATTTAATCGCCATCTGTCTTTATTCATTTCTGCACAACTTTGATAGTCGAAGTCTAAATATGTCATATCTATTGAATTTGATCTGGGGAAGAATGATGGAGCGCTTTGGTGTTTTGTTTCATTTTAATGGTTTGCATTTAAGGCACATCACATCCCATGATAGTCAGTGTTCCTGTTTGGCTGTATGCGATAGAGATGATTGGTCTTCTCCAGGTACATTCACGCAGACAAAGCCCTCTGGCTGTACGATCAGTCATTTGAAAGCATGCAGCACCTTTTTCTCTGCAAATATAAATGCACGAGCTGGGATTTTGCTCAGAAGTTGGTCATTCTAACCGAACGCTTCCACGCAGTATGCAGTTAAAGTTGATGGTTATATTGTATATTTTTTCATGGTCGCCTTCCCGGGGTCGATCCGTGTGCACTTGATGCACACAGATCGGTGTGTTGAGTAGCTGCTTTCTGCTGTCACAATCTGCTGCTGCTCATCTGGGACCACTAATTAATGGTCAGATTATGGCACAGATCAGTCATTTCCTCTAAACCTTTTGCGAACCGCTTTGTTGATTTTTTTTTTCTTACTATTCAGGGGATTTTACAAGAAATGCCATGTCTTTTACCAAGTTCATTTTTTATTTGTATAAATGTAATATGCTGCTGACGAAACCAGACTGGGTGCCATCTGTGTAGAAGGTTAATGCATAGAGACCGCACAGTTTCAGTTTTTTTTATTTTTCATTCCAGGCTGAGTATTTCACTGTACTCTGCCTCACTCATTGATTTGTTCCCTGACGGAGGGTCATTCAAGTTAGAATCTATAACCCCTTGGAATCTGTGGTATGAACTACAGTGATGATTTCTTTTGGCTTTTTCCCTTTCCTGCTTATTTGATTTGGCAGGAGTTTTTACGCCAGATGCTCTTCCTGACGCAACCCACTGAATGCTCTTACTGGGGATCGAACCCGGTATCCCCTATGCACCAGCCCAGTGCCTTAACAACTGTGCTGTCCAGCCAGGATTGGTATGAGCTACAGTATATTCTATAAATAATTACATAGAGCGGTGGGTTGGAGTGCACGTGAATGTTGCTGTCTTTCATCTGCGTATAGGAGAGAGAAAGAAAAATTAACCGTGCGGGCAAAAAATGGGCTAACAGCCTCTGAAAAAAAACCCCAAGGAGACATGTGTAGAGACGGTGGTGCAGGTTCTGTTGGGGTTCCATGAGGAGATAACTCATCCAAATACCTATACAGTCACACAGTAACAGGTCCATCACATCACCAAGCATCTCTTAATCATGTGCTTTATTACTAACAGTGGGTGTCAGCCCCAGTCCGCCTCAGTGTCTCAGCATCCTTCCACTGACCTGGCCCGGCTCACATTCTCTATTCAGCGTCTCCTCATGGGACTTGTGATTGCAGGTTAATGTGTGACAGCAGTGTGGCTTCCCTAAGAGTTAATCCACACGGAGCGACGTGCAGGGGGGTGGAGTGGGGCGGCAGCGGCTTAGGCCAGCTCTAATCCAGGACTGGACAGGAGGGAGGGGGATGGTACGGAGCAGGAGGGGTGGGTCCATGGCCTGGCAGATGTTGCTCCCTGACCTCGACCGGGCAGCGTTTAACCAGAGGTAGAAAGAGAAGCCGATCCGGGAGTGCCATCGGTTGCTCAATGACACACAGAATTTCTGCTGGTGTTTGCTTTTTTTTTTTTCTTCCATCTTCACCCTTGGTTCGTACTGTTTGAAGTGTGCAGGACTTTATTTCCAGAGCCACGCTTTGAGGCCTAACAATTTATACAATCCATCGAGGTTTTTTGCTACCAGAGGTGTGTGTTGGGTTCTGGTGTTCTGGATGTCACTGTCAACATCTACCACCAGATTTTCCTGTTTAAGAAAAACAAAAGGTTTTAAAGGCATTTATTTAACTCAAAAGAAGTTTACATATATTGTATACGTGTGTGTACATATGTTTATGTATGTAAAACACATAGATTACACGACACAGCCTGGGATTGAGTATAAATCCACGCGTCCTTTTCAGTCCACACACTCATACATACTAATCCACAGGAGTTTTTATTCAGAATGGCTCTTGTTTCACTTAATTCTAATACTGTAATACCAATACATTCTCACTCATGTCTATGTTGTCAAAGTAAACACATAAACAGGCTGATATTTAGTCAACACAAATAGATAGATACATTTACATTTGCGTGCAATAAAGTCTCCTAAGTGACCTTTGACCCCTTCCCAGCTGATGTAGCCTTTTTTTCGTCCCGTTTGTAGAAATTTCGTGCTGAGCTCACAGAGAGTCAGCGGTTTGTTGATTTGAAGAATTTTAACCAGAAGTCAGTCTTGTATTGCGGGTATTTATGGAGTTCCATGTCTGGACACAATCCAACTTTTGTGTTTGCACATTTTAGTTCAGACGGTGACATCAAGTACACAGCACACATCAGCTCCTGTCTTCTGCACAACTGCTGGAATTGAAGCAGCCAGACTGGTGCTGTACCTGTTGGTCCAATGCACATCCAGGTGCTGATCATTTTAGCACCAACTGTTATTCTGAAAGAGAAAAAACCCAGAAGTGCCCCCTGTGGTACCATACATGCTTGACTCGGAGGCATAAAGGCCTCAACGCACATTAAACAACGCACTGGATGTAATTCAAACTGAATATTTTTTTATACAACATTGGCATGGAAAACTACTGTATATGTTCTTGTTCTCTGCCGAGACAGGCATGGTAATGTGTCAAGCGCCCTGTGCTTGTGTGCAAATTATTCTACAAAGACTCCGGGAGTGAAAAACCATTTCCAACTTAAACTCTCTCTTATTTTTACGCGACTGTCCATCACAAAACTTAACTTTGTGGGAAACTGGGCGGGTGTCGTTTGACGGTTTCGACCTTCTCCCTGATGTTTACTTCACCACCAGATACTGATAGGATTCCTTTTAGTGAGTGTTTCAGCTGACTGAGATTTATCGGCTCCCAATTAGGTTTTCATTGAGTATCCACTTCTGGCATTTGTATTTCAGCTGACTTCTGCAAGCTTCTGACTAAAAAATTACGATGGGATCGCAAATAATGCATACATTATTCCATGCAAATGTGATAAACCTTTTAATTTTCCACAGAACCATTATATGATATTGTAACTGGTAGGGGACATTAACGAAAAGGTGAATATATTAGTAATAAAATCGACTAGTTGGAATATTGTGCATGGCAGTGTTAACTACTGCCAAACCAACAGCTTGAGAATAAAGAAATGGGAGTCATCTCAGTTCTTACATCAATTTTTCTTTCCAAAAATTCAACCACATGCTGTTGCACAGTTGAAGCTCTACACTATCAACAGTGTTCTGCTGGATGTACTCATGTCGAACCAACAGGTTGTTGGTGCGCTGATGTGTTCTGTTCCTCGCGCTTGTTTTCAGAGTATCTCTTGGGAATCAGACACTGTGCAGATTTATGCAAACTTTAAACCGTCCTTTTTCCATCCTTCCTGCTAATAAGGCAATTAAACACAAACAGCTGCTGGAACATCATCTTAATCATTTTACAATCACCCGAGGAGTCACCAGTGATGCAGTATGATTACAGTGTCAGCTCTGCTTCCCTCTAAATAAATAAATAAAATCAGAAGGTCAGATGAGTAAGCTGAAAGAGTACCAATATCACTATGGTAGCTGGTGATCAGAATTAAAGAAAAAAAAACAAAAAAAAAACAATGGGTTTTTAAAGGACTGACTCACAAATGGCACCTATGATGTTGATGTGTTTAATGAATGAAAAGTATGAAAAGAAAACAACTGCTTGTTTTGTGCTGATGTAACATTCAAAATAACCCCAAGCAAGTGCTAATACTGCCATCATGGGAGTTGGGTTAGAAAAGGAAATGAGATGTATAAATCCTGCTGCAGCATCATAAGTGTCTGGAATTACGTCGCAGTGTGGAAACGCTGAGATTCTCCCTCTAGATACTGCAGGCCAAATTCAGATCTAAATAAGAGTAATTAAAATAAACAACAGTAACTAAATTTAATTATAATTATTATATTACTAAAACATTATTTATTAGCGCTGTCCTCTAGAATACAATGCACCCACAAGATAGAACTTGTTTCTACATGGATTTCTGATGGAAGTTTTTTTACCCTCTGACTAAGAAATCTGTACTCCCAAGTTATTAACAAGAAACAAATCTAAATCTATGTTACCATAGCAACCGGATGTCATGCAACTTATAGTTGTGAAATTTAACATTTGACAAGGGACTTGCACAGAGACTTTGAAAGTCAAATGTTGGTAAGATCAGATAAATATTGACGATATTTGTTTGTTAACCCCCCCCCACCGCCCCTCCACCAAGAGTGGGACTTATAACATCATGATGCTTACCATAGGACAGACATAAGAACTGACTATTTTACTTGCCCTCTGGCTACCATAATACACTATGGCTTTCATATTTCACTCCATTTGTTGAGCGTGTGGCCTTTGCTTCCCTTGTTTGGCTTGATTAAGTCAGTCTGGCTCTGCAGAACATGTTGCTTACCCATGGATTAGTAAACATGAAGGTTGTGTCATTGAAAAGGTCCCACCCCCAATTTCATGGTTCATTTTGACATGTATTTGACATGGTTATTAATAGTTGGAAATGAAAACCCAAATGAAGGTGGTAAAAATGAGCTGACTCTGTCTATTCAGTCAACCTACCTCGCTGACCTAAGTTGATATAGAGCTAATTAATACACGTTTACAGTGACAACAGTGCTACAATTTAGCACTAATATATGAATGTACAAGGTCATTTATAACCATGGAGCAGTGACGACAACACAGAACAGACGAAGGTTACATTTCCCCCAAGACTTAACGAAATGTATACCTTAAATAGGTCTATGAATACGCTGGCTTTGTCTAATAAGCACTTTTCAAAGGTTATAAATGTGGGTGGTGTGTTATATAATGGAGCAGAGGATTACAGGACACACATAAGCGTCCCTGACTGTTGTCTGAAAGGACACATCCTCTGCATTGTAGTTATTGGAATAGTCCTTGGCAGAATTTGATGACATTGGATCTTGGAAATGAAGCTGTGAAATGTCCTTCCGTGACTTTGTGGAATCACTGTGTGTGTCATCCTGATGCACTGATACGAGGTCCACGCTGCCTTTGCCCTCTGTCAGCCGGGAAAGACACGACTGGCTTTAAGGTAAACTATCTAACACGTGTCACTTCCTGTCAGCAAGTAAGCTTCATCCCTCTTCTGCACTCGGTGAATGAGAGGGAGAGAGTGGTGGTTGAATGAGAGACGGACTCAACGAGGAGAAGAAGGCATAACATATGTGTTCTTGAGTATAACCACTGTGATAGAATCAGGAAATGACAAACACACCCACACCTTTGGACATCTCTAGAGGAACCTACTCACGGGCGTGTTTCCAGTGAGTAAGTTGGAGGCAATAGGATGAAAGGCAGCCCCGAGCTTTGCCTGTCACGCAGGTGGTTATAGTAAGACAGAGCTGTATAAACCAGAGTCCTCAAGTTTTTGTATTGCGATGCACATGCATGCAAACAGGATAGAAAGGACTGGACCACCACAAAACACGAGGAAAACATAAACGGAGAGCAGGGTGTCTGCAGTTTAGGCAGCCGACATGTTCTGACACAGGAGACAAAGGGTAGGCAATAATTAAGCTTTTATTGAGCCTCATATTCCTTTTTGTTTTTTAATGTTTATTATAATTATTCTACGAGGGGCAATGATTAATGTACAAACCAAACTAAACAATCCATTCATACATGAGGTCATTACTTTGAACAATTATTAGAACAATAGTCTGCACAATGGTTTTAGAGGAAAATGTTTTAAATGTTGCCCTTAAAAATTTGGCATTTAAAAAAAAAACAAAACAGATTTATCCCCATAAGAATTCATCAGGGGGCGGTTATTTTCTTTGCGCCGACCCCTTTTGCTTATTTTTCTTTTCTTGCTTAATCTGATTTTAATTACTTCTGCGTACTTGGTTATTTGTAATTCTGTCTTTGCTCTGAATAAACTGCTGGAAAGGAGACCAGCTGTTACTAAAATCACACCAAATGGCCCTTTAGGAGTGATGTGAGCTTTTAAAAGTTTGCGTGGTCTCTTAACAAATTGATCCATTGATTTTATTTAAAAACATGTTGTATGTTTTTTTTTTGTTGAGTAGGCAAGTGTGGGTTTCTTGGCCATGTTTAATCCTACTTCGATGCATAGATGTTCAAGGACATCTTTAGCTTCAAAGAATTTAAGAAAGTTTTTCTCTTAAGATGAGATCAAACCCTCTTGTGTTACGCAGTGCAGAGTCATTTGCATAAGGAGATGCTCTGTGATCAAAGCTGCCCATCAGATCAGTTTTACAGGTTTTGGGAACAAGGAATAGGATTAATGAAATGTAAATGTATAATATATGAGCTGACATGCTATGATGTCTTTGTAGCTAAACTGTTGAACTTTATTTCATTTGAGAAAGTGAATATAGTTTTACCACACTTGTTGTTGGGATAATCTGATCAGTCTGTGCTTTGTACGTCTGAGTCACAGCCTGAGGTAAAGTAATTTTTCCCTCCCTGGCGGCACTAGAATGTCAATGAAAAAGCTGCGACAGTTCGAGTTTGTCTGATTGTCTTTCCAAAACTGTTTTATAGATGTAACCTTCCTGTGCGAAATTCTGGAGAAAGGGACTCTCTCCTCCTGTTGTTTGTGATTTAAAAGAGACGGCACTGCCCCAAATTGGCTCCTCGAGCTCCAGTGGGACTTGATCCAGTATCCGCCAGCTTCCTCTGGGGTGCGTGGGTAAAAGCAGGGTGGCTGCTCACTCCCTTATGAAGCAAATC
This sequence comes from Gymnapogon annona, assembly GCA_029814585.1. Classification (NCBI taxonomy): domain Eukaryota; kingdom Metazoa; phylum Chordata; class Actinopteri; order Kurtiformes; family Apogonidae; genus Gymnapogon; species Gymnapogon annona. Next base: position 7,588,357 of record JAPTHA010000007.1, read on the forward strand.
ACACTGGGACGCCGCGATCATTGCTAAGGACCTGCTGGCGAATCTGCATAACAGCAATATTTTCTGATTCATTCTGACTCGGGCGTGATTTTAATTGAAACAGAAAAGTGCACCACCCACCAAGCGTCCTAGCTCCCCCGCAAAGGGGCTAATCAAAACCAATTGGACATCCGGATCTCTGCCACATCAATTAGTGCCTGTTTGTAGTGGGTACTGGGAGGTCACATCCCTACTCGGGCCACCAGGACCAGCCGTCACCGCTCGTGACCCCCATGACAGAACGGGCTCCTGTGTTTTTGCGAGATAAGGCTCAGAGCTGTATGTGTTGACAGGACCGGTGCAGGGGGGTTTGAGAGAGTGGTGATAATGTATGCACACAGGTCTCCCCTGAGATGCCTCGCTCTGGCAGTACCGCTGTCTCCTCGGCACAAGACTTGAGCTACAGCGCACTGTTTGCTTGTAGTTGTCAGCTGGGGGAGAGATGCCGTCAGAGGAAAAGGCATGTTTGTAAAGGGAAGCATCAGAAAAAGTATACGAAAGCAGAGGACTGTTTTTGTCTGGGTTTGATTTGTAATATCCTTAAAGGGAACATATGTACTGTTTTTATATAT
>JAPTHA010000007.1:7615314-7627913 GCA_029814585.1 Gymnapogon annona
GATACAGTATATAACGATTGATTCAATATTGATTGATTGATTCAGCATATATTGATTGTATAAAGCATATATTGATTGATTCAGTATATATCCATTGATTGAGATCCAAATCCAAATGAGCCATTGTGAAACACCTCGGTATGAAACAAGTAGTCAGGCTTATTTGTATGAATCCATTCATTGTCTCCAGTGGAAGACCTTCTGCCTTGATATCCGACAAGTCTTTCAGCTTAGTTGTCTCGACAAAAGAAAGAACACCTTCAAGATATTTTACGATTTTCTGTTCTGAAAAAAAAAAATCCAAAAAGCTATTGAGATATTCTTCAAATGCATTCCAACCAATACCTTTTTCCATAACAATCCAATAGGAAAATCTAAAAACTACATGATTCTCGAGCCATTGTCAAAACTGTCGGAGTATGAAAAACTTCTGAGGCCAGTGATTTACATATAAAAAGAATAGTTCTTAAAAAAAAAAAGTAGACTATCAGCATAGGTGAACATGTGAGGAGACTGGCAGAGAGTGCAAGGTAACGTGCAGAAATATTGCTATGGTCTGGTATCGGTGCCGTCTCCTCAGTGTGAACACAGAGGAAAAAAAAAAAAAGGAGTGAATGAACATTTCACAGTGCGGCGCTGACTTGTCTTGGTTGAATGCGTCGCATAATGAAGCCCAGCCTCTAAATGCTCGTGTGTCATTCTGCCAATGCGTTTCGCTGTGGCATTGTCTTGCTTTTATTGCTGCACATGTGCTGTTTATTTGTCTTTTTTTCTTTTTTTGAACCACAAAGGCGTTATCTCCCGACCCGTGTGTTCTGGCCTTAACACAGTTTATGGTCAATGTGATCTGGCACGGATGGATTCTTCAAGTAGAAAGTCTACACACTCTATAGTCTATACCTAATCTGTTCTTGGTTGGGCCTCGCTGGATTTTGAGATTTTCCTTTTGTGTGTGTGTGGCCTTGCATTTGTATTTATTTATTTATTTAGCATCTGATAGTTCATGATGTGGAGAGACAGCAGAGATTACTAGGCAGAGACGGAGGGAGACAAAGGACATACACTAAGATCTGCTCTGAGCTGGATGCATATAGAGGATGTGGTGTTTACTTCGCCTCAGGCATTAGGACGCCCTCTGAGTTTCAAAACGCAGACCCCTCGACAGGAATCCGAGCGAAGTTTATTCCAACTGTCAGAAAACGTCCTCGAGGGTTCACACGACACCGTCTGATAGCACGTTTAAGCGTCCAACAGCACCACATATACCATGACTGGTCCTTTCGCAAAAACCGACCTTAGCCTTATGTCATTAGAGTCCACGCCCGTTTCAGACCTGTTTTTGAAAAGGTGTTGCACCAGCTGACGCCCTTAACAGGAGTTATTAGAATCAGGTGCCAGCAGGGGAATTCAACAGCACAACTCGCAAACACCAAGGTGGGAAAAAAAAAAATCTGTCCTCTTTATGGGAAAATGGTTGATATATAAAAGCCAATCAAAATCCAGCAGAGGTTAGGCAGAAATGCTGAGTTATGGTCACATTAATGTAATAGAAGACAGTCAAACCAACCTGAATTTTACACAAGAGAAAAGTCGAGTGAGACTTTATAGATTCAATTCGCTTCAAGGTGACAGAGGTGGGCAGGAAGTAAACTGACAAAAAAAAAACAAAAAAAAAAACAGGTTGAGTACTCTCTAAATAAAGGAGGGATTACAAAACGAACACTAGCATGACCATGATCTACAGGTAAATAGATAATATTACCTATGTTCTGTGTGGGACTCCACCCACTGAACACCTCTGAAACAGTCTCTTAAAATATATTTTATCAAACATTTTTAATTTGATAATATTACAGTTACATTCATACACCACAAGACAACACTTGACCCAAAGGATCAGAGACAAAATACAAAACAAAACAACACAAAGGAAAACAGAACAAACCCATAAATAAGTGAACCGCATGAGTCACAGAGAGACATATGTTGACCTCACACCTCTTAAGTCCGACAAGCCCTGCTCAGGTATATAGAGCTGAACCAATGTGGTGAGCAGGTCAATTTTCCATGTAGTTTATAAATGGTTCCATATCTTATAAAACATCCTACTTGTTTTTTGTCATTCAGTAGGGTATTTTCTCCAGGTTCACACAACTGCTGACTTCTTCAACAACATCTTCGTTGGAATGGGGGCGAGGTTTAATTTCCATTTTCTATTAATACATTTCTTGGTGATTGTCAACAGATTTTCTGTCAGTCTCTTAACACACTTGGACTCTTTGAGTTTAGTTGGATTCACTCGTAGACAGACTTCAGGGTGCAGTGGAAATGCGACGCCATGGAGGTTCCATAGAGATTCAACCGCCCTCACCCCCACGCCCCAATTGCCAAAACCCCTCCAAATTAGTACATTGCCACTCCAGAGTCTGAATGTTGAAGTGTGGATGTGAGGCAAGAGTAGTTCAGAGACATGTACCTCCCAGAGAACCATACTACCCTTCTGCACAACCAAAGCTTGAAGCTTTTTTCTTTTCTACTCTGTTTCTACTCTGTGCTGCTGTTTTATGACATTTCGTTGCCAGATCATTGATCTCTGCAATGACAATAAAATGAATCTGAATCTGAATCTGATCTGAAAGGATTATCTGTGAAGGTTGGTCTAAAGGATGTAAAATCTTCCACATTTCCCAGATAAAAAGTGTCATTTTGCAGCCCGCTTCAATGCATTATTTAAGATTTTAACCGAGATGCAAATGAGCTGATGGAGGCAGTGCTTGTACGAGGCAGAATCGCTGTGTCACTGACTCCGCTTCGTCTGAATAGAGCCATAAAACGTCTTCTATTCAGCCCATGGTAAAATGAATGCGGTTTGGCAGAATCTGGATATGGGACCAGTGGGATGAACACCTCTGGATGCAGTCAGTGACATAGAACAATAATAACCCTGTCATAATACTAAACTGACCCTGTATGCTATTGTCATGGATGGACAGAAACAGGGCTCCGGCTCACAGTATTGAAGGGGAGCACTGTTACGGTTACTGTTACTGTCACTGCTGGTACGTGATGAAGGACCCAAAGGCAGAGATGAGAATCGGTGGTGCAGATTAACAGTGATTTATTAAAGGGTTGAAAAATTACAAATCAATGTCCGTGCCCTAATAACTGGTAGATGCAATGATTAATCCGAATGGGTAGTGAGGGGGGGCAAATCCAGGTCCAGGTTGAGGGCAAGGTCCGGGTAAGGGAAACGGGAGGACAGGCGACGGTACAGACAAGTAGTGCGCTGACTCCAAGTCACAAGCCCGAAGCAGGTGAGTCCAAACCAGCATATCCGTCCTATCTGGCGAAAGGCGAGGCTAAAGGCAAAATCCAAAAGGCGAGGCAGGCAAGTTCAAGAGATGCAAGTAAGTACAACGATGAAAAGGGGAGGGGAGAAAACTAGATACAGGTGACACACATCAGGGCTGATGGGGATAATCATGACAGATGCGTAAGCAGGAAGGATGCATAACAGACACGAGACAAGAGGGAATCTACCAAACATAGAACACAGAACGCTTATTAAACAAATCCACAAGAAAGAAGGCACACAGACAAACAGACACGAAACACAAAAGTTTCAGATGTCTGAGCCAGAGTCCAGTACACAGTCCACTACATTGTCCATATAGTGAAGCACAAAGAGTCCAGGTTATGGCAGGGAGGAATAGCAGATGAGCCCCTTGCTGTGCAGCGTCCAAACTGGCCCTTTATAGAGGGCCTGATTTACAATGTGAATTAGCTGCACAGCACGGGAGGGTGATACACTCCCCTTGAGGGAGGGGGAGTGGTCCAAGCCACAGCATGGGGAGACCATGACAACTACATGTAACTCCTATCCACCCTCACAATGACCCTCACTCATTATGGATGCTGGGCACTCTCTGTTTTTAACCCGGTCTCAGCGTGTCACTGCTCCCGTCACAGACCCTTCTGCACTACACATCTGTGGTATGTGTAGTGAAGGCCATTTACACAGCTGCTCCGTACCGTAAGGATGCCTTATACTCTATAAGTGCGGAAAAGTGACACTTCAGAGTCTTTTCATTGACACACTCGTCATATCTCGGTGCTAAGGGGACTAATAAAGGTGTATCTAACATCTGTCCTCGAGGCTTCAGTCAAAGACTTTATGGGGACTTTCTCCTCTTCGCTGCCCCCATGATAACAATCACTGGCAGTTATGCATTTCAGGACAGCTGAGTCTTATCATGTTAATGGAGGCTTGAAAACACATTTGGATGGGTATTTCAGTAAAAACACCAATAATAAAGTACCTTGATTACAACTAAAAGCAAAGGGTGAGAAACCTCTTCATTCGGGTGATACAGAGAATGGTTTTGATTATGTAAAAGGATCAATTTTTCGCTTCCACTGAATGCGGTTATTCCAGGTGCTGGAACAGGTGTGTTTTGCTGCTGCTTTAGTTCTTATAAAAATTTTTATGAAGCACAGTGGTGTGTTTGACCTTGAAGATAAACTGAAGAAATATGCCAATTATGTTATTGCTTTCAGTGACAGTGGCTGCTGTTACTCGACATATATTATTGACCAGGGAAATAGCGGTCGGCTCCATTACTGTCAGTATGTATCTGTATATAAGTGTATGAAAAGCCAGATATAAAACCAGCCTGATCTACTTTATGTCCAGTTTTGTTTTACGAAGCGCACATGCATTTCTCAGTCCTCGCCTTTTAGATCCCGTCTGGTCTTGTGTGAAGTATGTACAACAGTAAAAAAAAGGTTTCAGGGAACAACAACTTCTATAAACCCAAGTATTGAGTCCGACCTCCCTCTGCAGTGTTTTACCATTTTGCTTCATACGTGAGATTCATTGTATTAAATTGATTTAATGTTTCATTGCATTCAACACATGTCAGATGTTGGTAACTGCGCTGTGTCTTGTCATGGGGTCAGGGGTCACACCAATAAGTGATTTTAACCTGTGCGACCCATTTAGTTAATATTTAAGGTATATTGGAGTTTATTTTATATATGAAGCTCATCAATGTTAAGTCGACTGAGGGTCTTTCTCTTTTGTGGCGACATAAGACCTGATTTGAACATTAATTGAAATGGACACGTGAGAGGTTCAGTCGAAAAATCTGTTTGGAGGAGCTGTTAACTCCCACTGCTTCTGTCACGCTGTTGTATTTTTTCTAAAAAATTAGTGCCAAATCTTCTAAAATTAAAGCAATCAGACAAATTCCGTTCAGTGGTGTTCAGGTATTAAGTAGTGTAACATGGACATAATTGTACTGAAGTGCTCAAATGCAGTAAACATCCCACGATTTCTGTGTATTTAAGTAAAACCTCCCCATAGCGACTATTTTTCTTTCACAGTTTTGTGCAGAAATTCATATTTGGTGTTGGAATAACTGTATGCTTCATATCAAATTGTTACACACACACACACACACACACACCCACACACACACACACACACACACATATTCAGCCAGCTGTATTTCATGAAGCTTTCTGCGTTTGAGTCGTTCCCTTATCGGCAGTGGATCCCTGTTTTTCCATCCTGCTGCTCCCTCATGTCACTCCATTATCACAAATATGTTGCAAGGTCCAGCCTTGTTCAAGTGCACCGGGCCTCATTTTACATTTGAGTCTATTTTCTAAGCGAACCAGTCAGAAAAATGATGCATTTGACTTTCATTTTTGTGTAATCAGGAAACACGTTTTGCTTTTTTCTTTAAGGTGAGGCGCAGGGTTTGAAATGTAATTGCTAATTCAAATGTGTGTTTACCTTTCCCCCGTCGGTCCTATTTTAGAAAGCACATTTATCTCAGTGTCATGGGTTTTGTACTTGCCTTGGCCTTTCCACGTGGAGGACTTTCAGTCTCATCATCTGCCTTCTTCAGACTGTTGTTCTTGCTCCTGATTGAGAGAGACTTCCTCGTCCACGTCACTTGTCTCTCACTGTGGAGACTATGTGTCATGTCTGTGTGTCTTTAGTGCAATTGATGCTTGTCTTGTCACTCGTATTGGTGCAACGTGCCACAGCTTTATTCCCTTTGGTGTAACAGAATTGAACCATGTATGGTGATATTGAAAACTGCTTTAATATTCTATACATCTTTATTTTAATTTCATGTTCAAATAAACCTTAAAAAAATATACATATTTCTGCATACTGGTATATAGTCTAATATATACCGGTATGCAGTATATAGTCTAATATATACCGGTATAAGTATATGCTATGTGTTATTCAGTCACTCTGCACTTTCAATCCCTTGTCATTGCATGCTGTTTTGCTGATAACTGTTGTGCTGCTCTTTTTCTTTTCAACTTTTGTATATATATTTAAGGGTTTTTTGCTTAATATGTCTATTGCTAAGCTGAGAACTCCCCAAAGAAAATCTTGTTATGTGCCCACATAATGACAAAGACTCCTACTCTCATGTGCTCTCGGTCGTGTGTCCTGGATCAGTGTCTGCTTCAGTTGTGTCTCCTGTCCCAGGGATTAGGTCTGTGGCTTCTCCATCCACTATTCTTCACTATTGTCTCATATTGACCATCAGTAAAAGAAGACAAATGTTTTGTCTACACAAAAACTAGGATAGTTTTTGTCTTGACGTTTCAGATGATCTTTTATATATAGATATTTTATACTATAATAAACACGTGTTCTATCTGAAATATTATTGCCTTGAAGCAGTTAAATACTAATAGTATTTGCCTAAACAAATGAACAGTGATGTTGTGAAAAATGCAGAATTCTAAATACGTATGAAAATATCTGTATTACATATACACATATGCATCATATGTATACATGTATCAGAATCAGAATGTATTGATTCTTAATTAATTCTTTGTTGCCATTGTACTACAGAAGCATAATGAAATGTAAAAATAGCTGCTCCCGCAACAGTGCAGTAACAGGAAATAGTGCAAAAATGACAAAAGAGAAAAAACATAGCGCAAAATACAAACGTTAAATCTTCAAAGAAGACTGTACAGTTCACTGTGGGGGGTATATACAAGACAAAAGGGATAAATAGATGAAGAAGTGACTCTTTTACTATATGTATTTATACATATGCATATATATACACACAAGTGAATATAGGTGGAAGCATTTCCCATTTTTTTAGGTGTGTTTTTCCCTCAAAGGCAGTTGACAATAATAGCCTTCAGTCACGTTCTATCTGAGCCAATTTCCATTGATGCTGATGTTTGTAAAAGGTCCTATCTATCACAACTGGCATTCAACGGCCAAGCCAGTTTATCTTCCATCGTATTTTATCTTCAATGACCAGAGGCAAGACCGATCAGAGGGGATTTATGTCGGGATGTAAACAAGTACAGGTATGCATCTTAAGTGAGCCATTCTGTGTGGTAACCTTGATGGCTGAGCGGCACAACAAAGGACCAGGGTGACGGAGCATTGTGATCCATCTCATGTCTCGTGTTACGTTCCACATAATGTTACAACAACTCTGAAATAGGCAACATTTAACCATTTTTAACGGACGTGATTCGTGTTTTGACTTCATTTTTCTATAATTGTATTTTATTATTTCTACCATTAAAGTTTGTCTTCAAAGCAGTGATTTTAGCCAATATACGAGGGTTTTTGCAAATGTTTCATCATATGGGTGGATTAATAATGAAAATACATTTGAGATAGAAAGAAATTTGATGTTTGCATTAACCACATAGGTTAATGCAAACGTTGCTCACTCACTTCCAGCTCATATCCAAAACTTTCGTTAGCGAGGGCATGGTGTGTCTATACCTGCAGTGATGGTGTCAAGTAGGAGGTGAACCTGTGATTGTCACAGATAACGGGGTTAAGCCTCGTTTGGCTTTTTCACCGTCAGTCAGGCTCCAGATGAGTCACTGTTCAGTCACTCCTGCGTTGACTGTCCTCTGTGCTCGGATACACTCAAGTCAAATTCAATGTCAGGCAGTTTCGATTCGCATATTTTTCTCTTTATATACTTCAGCTGCTATGAATTATACAATGTTAATTAATGTGTTCTGTCCCTTTTCAAAATAAATAAATAAAACCACCGTGTTGTCTAACAAAAATATTGTCACAGATCTTGTCAGATGAATAGTGTGTTGACTTGAGAAGCTCATCCGGACTCCGTGGATGGACGTTGTGTGTGGGTTTCCCCTGGAGGGTAAATGATCTGTATCTGTGTGCAGCTGATAGACAGTAAAGGCGAGGAAGAGGAGGTGCAGAAAACCATCCCTGATGCTGTAAGATGTGGTGCCATTCCACTTCACAGCATTAAAACTGTTCTAATTGTGATCATTTTGTGCTTATTTTTATCCAACAGGAACATTTCATAATCTCCGGAGAACAGTCTGAAGGACTGACAGATTTTGTTCTGCCACAGCTTGACTGGCACGTTGCTAATATTTATGCAAAGGAGCTAATTAATTAGATCAGCGTCGTTCATCCTTACGGTTCTAAAAGACACGGCGACAGTGGAATGTACTGGTAGGTCTGTGAACGTCACGTTCAATGGATTTCACGTTTAGAAACGCAAACAAACACAAGAAAATTTATTGAACATAGAAGTAATTTCTAACAATTTAAGTTAAAATGTAAAAGTTAAACTAAAGGTAATGAATGAAAGTTAAAGTGTTCTGATTTTTATCTTATGCGCCGTGAAATAAAAGGGAAATGGAAAAAAGACAAGACAATAATGTGACAAAATTTAATTAAGTCTGTCAAACTATTTCAACAGTTTTGTCTTTCTCCACAACCCAGACTGATGGTGCTGATACATACAGTACAGAGTTACAGGCATTCATGTGGAATTTCTTTTGAGTAATAGAAAAATTCGGTGACAGTGTGATATTCCTTCTATTAGACAAAATAAGCCTGTATAGACAATGGATACAGTTCTATAATTATTTACTGCAATCCCTACTGTCATCATACAATGTAATACAAATATACTACAAATAATAACAATGACATCATAACTAATAAACATATAACATTATACAAGGTTCATTGTCAAGGGTCAATGTGGCCACTTTTGGATGTCATCTGGGGTTACTGCCCTAAAACTGTGAAAAATAAGTGCATAGATAGTAAAATGATGTGTATGTACACAATTTCCCTCAGGATTAAAAGTATTCTGATTCTAATAATACTATGTTTTTAAGTATAGTCTACCATACCACGTAGATGCGTGACAGGTCAAAGTGTGTGTAGGTTTGTAGATTGTGCTGCGGACTCAGTTGTGTTGTTCAGTTTCAGTCGTCCGTGTGCTTCCTGGGTCAGTCCTTTGAGCTCTACATGTTGTCACAGATGTTATCTGGATCTTGTGTCAGTCGGAGCCCGTTCAGTTCACGTCCAGTAAAGTGTGTCTGTCATGGCTCTATCCCCACCTGTGAACAGCATCATCAGTCAAAGGCCCTGCTTCTCCCACAAACCCACCAAATGGGTCCAGGAGATAAAAGCAATTACAGCCCACTCTTCAGCTCTTTCGGGCCGTTGTTCCCACCGAAAGAATAACCCCATGTTCCTAAAAATCCCCATCTGAATTTTTCACTTTGATGAAGATAAATTGTGCTTTTAATTGGGATTGAAATTCCGAGCATTATAATGAGCCCCTGCATACATTTTGTGGCTCGTGCTCATTTTTCACTAAGCCCAAAATGCTGTATGCGTTGAGCCCAAACGGTCATTTCCAATTAATCCCAGGATGCATTGTAACTGGCTCCCACTGACGGACTCTCTGAATAAGAAAATCCATTATTTATCCCCTTTTCTTACAACATGAGGTCCGCTTGCAGCCTTTGTTTCGCCCGTTTCCTGCCAATAAGTGGACACCCATGGCTTCATTTATTACAAGCGAGGTGAAAGCATTAGGAACCATGAGTCACGTCCCCTTCAGCTCACCTTATTTTGTCTGTCCTCATACTGCTATCACCGGACGCGTGATGTTTACAGCTTATGTTCAGCCGGAACTTGGAAGACAATTAGCAGTGTCTCGATAAAGGGAACCAAACATTAAATCCGAAGAGAGAAAGAAAGATGAATAGCAGCTATTGAAAATACATCAATACACTACAATTACACAATACTTTGTCATTTAATTATCGCGAGGGCACGGTGCGCACGGACGGCGTCCACATGAAGAATACACACAAGGCAAACAAAACACCTAAGTCACAAATCCAATATTATTGAACTAACTTTCCATTTTACTTCAACTTTTGGATTGTTGTGTTAACAGAGACATTTTTCTAAGACAGTGGTGTTAGTGGTGGGGACTAAAATATACATGTGGCAAAAAGATCTGTATTTCCGAGAGGACTGGTCATATTATAACAGCAAGGTCAGATATCTACCAGCACGTGTAAAAGATGTGTAACGTGTAAAAGAAACAGCCGCACGCAGGTTTTCAGACAGAATAATGAGAATGTGTTTCAGAGACCTGTGGTTACATCCTTGAACTCCTCAACCGTTCAGCCGGAGGACATTATTGAAGGAAATGCAATATCTGACTGCATTGATAATAGTGTGGGTTGTTTAATTGGAAATCAAATCAAATCAGATCAGTCTTTATTGGCCAAATTTCTTTACACAAGTAAGGAATTAGTCTCTGGTTAAGCTCTGCTCTCTGTTCAGATATTCATAGTGAAGATGACAAGAGAAAAACAAACATTTGAATGGAAATGAAGATGAATAAGAAAATTATAAAAAATAAATTAAATAATTGTAATGATGCAGGGAAACATTAAAAGAGGAGCTTGTGAACTAATTGCTAATACTTCTGTCTCAGCCCCGGGCATTTTGCTCAACTGGGTTGTTATATGAATATGAAGCTACTATTAGTATAACAATAGATCATTATTATTTTAAATGCAGCTAAAAACGTGTGAAGTGTGTGTCAATTTCTGTCTTTCACCATATGGATGAAAACATGACCATACTATCCTCACCCTGTCAGCCATTGACTTGACAGGTTTGCGTTTCTATTCTGTACGGACCCTGCTTGGCCTTAGACCATTCATCGAAGACCAGGTCATGACCTGCACACAGGCTGCAGAAGAGTTCATCTGCGCTGTCAAACACATTACAGTTACACGCTTGTAAAGGTTTGTCCCAAGCAGAGGCGTTCCTGATGGTAGTGAATGATCTCATGATAGAACCTCCGTAATAAGGATTGATCCAGAGACGCGCTGAACACCCAAGCACTTCTGTTGTCTTTGTGCATTCAGAGTGCCGTTGAAACTCTGCGATGACCGTCGGCATGGCAACGTCTCATTCATTCAACGTCTCATTCATTCGCAGTTCTCCAGTGTAGATTGAAAGCGCTAACGTAGCCCCGCTCGACTTTAAACACTCCCGGAATAAAAGTTCAACGTTTTTATGATATCGGTGACGTGATTCTAAAAGCATTGTATGCCATTTTAAAACTCTGAGGATGGTGTTTTCGCTGCACAAGGACTTTTCATTTGAGATGGAGGTTAATTTACCCGACCAGTCTTACATCTTCCACCACTAAGTACTACTGTTAAACTACTGTTCAAATTCTGGTTCTGCTACTCAAGCTCAAGCACTAGCTCCTTGTGCCTACCTATACATGCAGATGTCACAGTTGGTGGATGAGGAATGAAGAGGGAAATGAGATAAGAAGAGAAATTTCATCTTGACCCGTGACTTTAACAAGTTCTGTTGTCAGATTGCACTCACATCTGTCTTGCAGTCTGTCTTCTGTGTTGATGTGCAGAGAAGGCATCCACATCTCATTGATTTGATCCCACCCACATCACCCTATCCACATCACCCCACCTTCTGACGACCAGCGCGACAGAAGACCAGCATCACCGCTCAGCCGGACTCCTTCCCATCCCCCCCACCCCTCATCCATGTGTTTACCTCTATCTCCCCCTACTCACCCCTCCCATCCATTCTTTCCTTCTCTCTCTCTTTCTCTCTGTCTCTCTTTACCCTGTCCCTTTAACCCCAACTGGTCTATGCTGACGTCCCTCCTCCAGAAAGTCTCTCACACGCTCCTCAGTCTTCAGTGTCTTGCTACAACTAAAACAACTCAAAATATATGACTGCTGTATCTTAAGCATTAGATAGATTTCTCACTCCCAAGATTTCATTTATTTAAATGAGCCACGCAACGTCCTATAACCAGTGTCACAGCATTAATGAGAAGAAAAAAACCCCCCATAAAGACAGAAACACGTCCATAAGAAAATAGATGCACTGTTTGTATCTGTGGTGAGAATCTGGTGCAGCCCCGCAGAAGCACTCAGCAGGCTTTTTCCTGCTGGCCTGTAGAACACAGTATCAGACCACAGACTCCTGCTGGCAAACATAATGTAATCCGTCTGTCTCCTCCTCTCCACACTTACAAGACTCACAAATGCTTTGTCCCCTTTTATTTGATCACAGTGCACTGAAACAACCAGCCTGCCTTTTTGGTAAACATCTCACGGTACACCCTCTCTCCCAAAACCAAATGTGTAGGATTTAGTGTTGTGTGTGTGTGTGTGTGTGTGTGTGTGTGTGTGTGTGTGTGTGTGTGTGTGTGTGTGTGTGTGTGTGTGTG
>JAPTHA010000007.1:7780813-7791137 GCA_029814585.1 Gymnapogon annona
ATCTATCTATCTATCTATCTATCTATCTATCTATCTATCTATCTATCTATCTATCTATCTATCTATCTATCTCTTATCTATCTATCTATCTATTTATGTTTCCATCCATCCATCTATCTATCTGTCCATCCATCTCTCTATCTATCTATTTATCTATCTATCTATCTCCATCCATCTATCCATCAAGTCAACTTAAGTTCAGACTTCTAATAGATACCAGCCGAGTCTTGTCCTGGAAGGTTGTGTGACCAAACTAGACAAGCATGGAGAATGTGAGCACGCTTTCAGTGGTTGACCTGTATAAATGCATCATGGCTGCATGACTGACCATCAACTTTCGGAGCTGCCGCGGGAAGTGGAGTCACTGGTGAGCTTTGCTGATCTTAATATTGGTGTTGAGATCCCATGATAGGGATTCACGATTGGAGGTTCTCAAGGAAGTGAGACTCTCTATCCCCTCCTTGGTAGAGAGAGTAGAGAGGGGACTGGACTGACTCTTTCTACAGTCGACTACCTTGGTTTTAAAGCTGTTGAGTATGGAGTCGTTGCGTTCACGTGTGTTGCTTGGGCGGCTGTGGCTCAATTAGTAGAGAGGGTCATCCAATGGCCGAAGGGTCAGCAGTTCCAATCCTGGCTCTGACAAGTCAGAGCCACATGTCAAAGTGTCCTTGAGCACGACTTTGAACCCTCCCACTGGTGTGTGAATGCTGAGATGTAAGATAAGATAAGATAGAACTTTATTGATCCCACAACGGGGAAATTTGTGATTCACAGCAGCCAAATACACAGAGCAGAAATAAGAGCAGACAGATACACATCAGTTGACTTCTTGTACTACACAGAGAGTATGGATTTGTACTACACACACAGTATACATTTGTGGATGTGCTGTGGCATGTGTCGATAAATACATAAGCAGGCACGCGTAAGCAAAGCATATATACATATATCCATACATGTACATTCCTACATGCATGTATACATACCTGCACATGTGAGTCAGTGTAAAGTGCTTTGAGTACTATGACGTGTAGAAAAGCGCCGTCCGTTCCATTCATCATAGTGATGGCCATATATATCATTTGGCCACTGAATTCATGTATTTTAACTGTAACTTTCCTATAGAAACACTACCGTAACCATAAGTTCATCAGCCATTTGAACCTTTGTCTGTGTGACGGAAGTTTAAACTTGTATGAGTTTGGTTTACCTGTAAAAATGCATCATGGTCCATTCATCATAGGGATGGCCATATGCTTCATATGGCCACTGAATTCATGTATTTTAGCTGCAACTTCCCTATAGAAACACTACCATAACCATAAGTTCATCAGCCATTTGAACCTTTGTCTGTGTGGTGGAGGTTTAAACTTGTACGTGGGGGGGGGAAATAAAAAAGGCTTCGTGAAGTATCTGAAAATAAAAATAGACATCCTCCTGGCAGACGGAGCATGTGTCAGTTCAGATGTTTATCTGCTCCGTAAAGGACGCGGCAAATTAATTTTGATGAAGCTATTAACTCGCTATCTGCAACGGAGGCGGCATCAATCAGCCAATCAGTGTCTGACTGATTTTCAGGACAAACAACTGTCAAGTAGCCCAGACTTTTATGCAACACCTCTCCAAATCCTACGGGGTTGAAGGCTGTGGTAATAATTAAAATGACAGGGGAAGGTGACATTTCCAGTTGTTCCTGTCGACGATGGCAGACATTAACTGAAAATGAGCTGAATATAATTGGCTCGGGGAAGTGAAGTTTATCTTATTTTTTTGTGCATTTTCTTGAAATCTTTTATATGCATTTTTTCCGCAGGTCAACAAAACGGAGGATAAATCCCTGGAGGAACGAGGACGCATCATGATCTCCCTCAAATACAACACCCAGAAGTCCTGCTTGGTGGTGGGCATCATACGCTGCGCGCACCTGGCTGCCATGGACGCCAATGGTTTCTCAGACCCCTACGTCAAAACGTTAGTATGCACACACACGGAGACATGCATCATGTAAACACACCGGGGCTGTTATATCACTTTAACGGCTGAAGACGACTCAGCTGTGGATCCACAGATAGTTGTGTCGTCTACTGTCATTTCAGCGATTGTATTAGTCCAGGACACTGATCTGTTTATGTACTTATTATGTACAAAAGCACAGTCTCATTTTTCAACTTCGTAGGTCATTCTATGGAGCTGCCACCATCAACAAAATGTTTAGCCATTTTTTTTCTGAGCTTGCCAAGTCAAATCTGTAGGAAGTCCGGCCAAAAGAAATTAACATAAGTGGAGGTCATCAAACTAAAGAGATTCTCTCCTTGAAACTCTTCCGTAAAACAAAATCACTTTCAAGATCAAGAGACATTTTTTCACTGTTGGCATTAGAATTTTGTGTGTAAAAAAAAAACAAAAAAAAAACTAAACAAAAATCTCTCTTGCAGTCCTGATCTCGCAGAGTGAGCGTAACTGTATCTGTTTCCCAAACGTAGGCTTTGCAATTGAAAGCGCGATCGCAGACCTGCTCTGACTGGCAACTGGAGACTGAGCTATACAATGCTCTGATACAGCGCTTCATTTCTCTAATTAAACCTGAAAATGAGGGTTGTTTTTCTTTGCTACGTTAGTCTTTTCAGCTCAGACGCAGTACGCGCGCTGCTTTTTCTCTTTTGTAAAAACCTGTAAGCGTAATTAATTTCTCTCTGAGCCACCGATTGTGACTTCTGTGATTCCCTCACCGTTCGTCATGTGCATGAGGTGGAAGTGGAAACAAGAGGATGGGTTCAGAAATTTTGGCTTCGCTAATGTCATCAGAATGGTATGTTAGGTAGTGAGATAGAATAGTACAAAGTTTAATAAATTGGCATGCTGAAAAAAAATAACACTTCTGATAAAAGTGAAAAAGTCAGTCAGTTCTATGTGTTTGCACGTGTGACAAATGATCAATTAATTGTGGAGACACAGAGTGAACCTAACCTTAAACTGGGGCGGCTGTGGCTTGTTGGTAGAGCGGGTTGTCCAGTGGCTGAAGGGTCGGTGGTCCACA
Source organism: Gymnapogon annona (assembly GCA_029814585.1). Taxonomy (NCBI): domain Eukaryota; kingdom Metazoa; phylum Chordata; class Actinopteri; order Kurtiformes; family Apogonidae; genus Gymnapogon; species Gymnapogon annona. The sequence continues at coordinate 7,783,851 of JAPTHA010000007.1, forward strand.
TCCTGGCTCCACATATCCAAGTGTCCTTGAGAAACTGAACCCTACATTGCTCCCAGTGGAGCTCGGCAGCACTTGCATGGCAGCAGTCGTCCACTGGTGTGTGAATGGGTGAATACTAGGCCAATGTAAAGCACTTTGGGCACTATGATGTGTAGAAAAGTGCTATATAAGTGCAATCCATTTACCATTTAAACATTTAACCCAACATATCTTAATGTGGAGCAAATCACCTGGACTTTGCATCCAGAGGCACCAGCGTGAGGTTCATCCTGGTCCTGATGAACAGGATGGCGTTACTGGATTATAAAAGCACAGGTAAACAGGCATCGGAACAGTTTGTATCCCCGAGTCATAGCTGCACTGATCCATGGTTCTGTTTCATAGTCATCGCTGTTTTTAGCCTCTCTGCCTTTTATGGATGCACAGCCATCTTGTTTTTAAATCTACAGATTACGTAGTCATCTTTGTTTTATTTTCTCTGTTCTATTCATTGATGCTTATATTTCATGGATGCATCTTTTCCATTTCTGCTTTTAGCTATTTTTTGGGGTCTTGTTTATTCACTGCTGTATATTTGTCACTGTTTTTACTGACATAAAGTCTTTTTGTCAAAATATGTGCACTGACTGGTACTTTTTAGGTCCAATTTCGTCGTACAAGTGACAATGATTATAAAGGTTGATTCTAACCTAATTTAATGATCACGTTCAGAATATGGCCTCAATATACAACACAAAAAAAAGGATCCCTCATATGTCTGTATACTTGATGAATAGTCCCAGTTACTAATTGTTACATACAGTAATTAGTTTCCAAATTCTAAAAGGGGGTGAGTCTGGGTGTTTGTTTATTTGTTTTATGTATGTCAATGTGACCTGACTTGCTGTGTATGCAGCCTGTTTAGCCGAGGCTTGAATGGATGAGCGTTTTGATGCTTTTCCTTTTCAAACTGCCAAGTAGGTTCTATTCTTCCATTGCCAAAAGACGTGTGCCTTTATAGCCCCAGGAATGAGACGCTTTCATTGCTGCTTTTGTTTCTGTTTGGCTGAAGCTGAACCTGCACAGAGCTGCCGCAGAAACAGAATCGGGGGTCAAGGTGTGTAACCCAAAGCTTTAACCCCGGATTTGGATTACACCATTGACAGTCAATTTAATCGGTAGTTGTAGTGAAGTTTGCAACCATTCCCTGAACTTCTACTCTCCTAAAGCACATGAGTTATGTTGCTATACTTCATATAGATTATATCAATAGTGCAGAAAACTGTGGGAAATCACTGATATGGGTGTCGTGACTCGCGGTGATCATTCCCGGGTCGCAGCCTCCACTCTGTTTTAATCTCAGTGAAAAACAACAGCCAGTAAATAAATAAGCAGCTTCATTAAGTGGATCAATAATGTGTGATCACATAACACCCACTGAGGAAAAAGGCAGAAAGGCCCGGGAGAGGACAGGAGGAAAGTTCCTGAAACACCATAAAGTGTCTCAAGAGGCTGCGATGTGAGGGAAATCCTGCATTTATCTCATTACCATCAGAGTGTAAAGCCTTCGTTATAGTAATCACACGCTCATAATCGGTTTTGGTTGTGACTTGAAGCAGTTTTCTATGGAAACTGAACCTCTATACCTCGTTTGCAGTTTTGACCCACAGCCGACATGACCTGATCTGCTGCACTTACACATCATTAACACACACATGGTCATGTTCTGATGATATAAATATGCACAAATCTCCTGGATTAGTCACTATAAGATGAGTGCTGTTTTACTAATTGTATCGCTTTAAAATAGCTCATTACTGAGTAAAGAAATAATCTAATAATCCTCCCCTGAGGATCCCATCATGTCCCATGTCAAATACCACTAGATAAAAGAGACGATCACAGTTCACCTGATTTCTGCACAATACGCTTTGCTCAGTGTCAGATCTCTAAGGAAAAAAACTACCAATTGATGTTATGCTTGCATTGAAAGTAGCAGCTGTGTGTATTAGTGTGAGTCTGAATTAATAAATAGAATTAACCTTTTTTTAACCAAGGACTAATTAGTCATCACCTCCAGATACATATAGATCCTGTTTGAATGATTTCATTATTTACACATGATGTTTGTCAGTGGTCAATATTGCATGCGTAGATGGAAGGTGATGTCATCGCGACTGTTTCTTTCCAGTCTGTTCATCGTCGCTGAAATGTCTCTCAAAATGACATGGTCATTTTTCACTTCACTCTCGTAGCGTTATGGGGTTGGCAATATACATGATTCTTGTATTTTAATTGCAACTTTGACCTATGCAGGAACAGTACCATAACCATATGTTCATAAGTCATTTGAACCTTTGTCTTTGTGACGGTGGTTAAGCTTATCTATGATGTAATATGAAACCTTTCCCCATTTATAAGTCACCAGTAAAATGAAAAAAAAATCAACTTAGTTTGCCATAATAAATGAATTAATGACGACTTCACATCCATCGATTATACTAAATAATCATATAAGGAAATTGAATTAAATACACCTTCATTCGTCCCGCGAGGGGAAATTTCATGCATAGCAGCATATCACAAAGAGTAGAGAAAAGAACAGAGCAGAACAGATACACTACAAATTCAATTCTTGCACAACATAGACAACAAAGACAGTATACACGATTGAAGTCCCAGAGATGATAACGATAACGAGGGGCTGTGAATGCGCCACCCGGAGCTGAAGCGGAATTGAATGCCCTTGCGGCCACCGTTAGCATAGCGCTTTCAGCTGCTAACGCAAACAGTTCAAACGTACATCGTTTATAACCACTAAGACCAATCACAGGGTCTGTACTTGTTAGCAATGCGCGACGACAGAAAACAGAAATCCAAGTCATAGCTGCGTTTGGACCCAATCAAATCCAACCGGTACGCTGATTAACATAGAATTCAGTCTTGAACACGGACAGAGGATGTTGTTCAGGTACATGCAAATGCAGGTGGAGCTGAACGCGACATGTTTACTAACCTGTGCGTTGATCGTTTCCTCACCTCTTGACAGACACTCTGAAAACATCGCACACTCCATACAGTTATTGCGCTTCTTAGTGGACGCACAACAGGCTTCAAAAGTGTCGAAATGGATTAGCCGGCAGAGGAGATGTTTCAGCAGAAAGGAGACAGACTACTTGTGATTATCAGAAGCATGAAAGACACGCGGCACAAGAGGCCATCGGCGGGGCTGCGATTTAAAGCAGAGTCCTATTTATCACACCTGCACATTTCCCTCGTCTTTCATCTGACAGAGCAATGAAAGTGCAATTAATTTCCGACTCTGCCGTGCACACCTTGAGAACAAAAGCTCTGTCCTTTTTTTTTCTTCTTTATTTTCTCTTTTTTAGAAGAGAAAGACTGGCAACAATTTTCCCGACAGTGTAAGGCTGAGACAATCTCCCCGAAGCTTGAAGGACACACACACACACACACACACACACACACACACACACACACACACACACACAGATAATAGATTTACTCAGTGGCTCATGAGAGAGGAAAGGAGGAAAGTGTGCGGTGTGTCAGATAGACAGATGCATTTTTTTTGTTTTCCCCGTTTCCACAGCCACTGTTTACCTGTAGTGTCGTGTTACAGCACACACCTGAGGATTCAAGGCTTTGTCATAATGTGTCGATAACGCAGTGTGTGTTGATGGAACTCTCTGAGGTGCTGGGAGGTGTGACGCGCCTAAACAGACACACCCACAATAACTCACTATTGGCTGGCCAAGCCGTAAGGTCTGCATACGTGACCTCCTGCCCTGTTCGCACAGGACTGGTGTCGCCGGAGGATCTCTGGTGTTTAGTAAATAAACCTCCCACGTCTGTGTGCCAAGTGTCGCGTTCACGCTGCATCCACAAAGTCTGTTGGGTTTGGTTTTTTTTACTCAAATTTACTGAATCTAGTTTAAGTACTTAACACATAATTTAATTGTCATCCCTCCAGTAAATTATCATCGCAAGATATAATAAAACATGCAATGAAAGTACACTTTAGTGGAGTTATTCTGAGCAGGCACTGAGAAGAAGAATGATCTTGACTATTTCTCAGTATATTGTACCACCTGCGGATGTGCAATCCTTTTGTTCTTTCAAAGCATCTCCGGCTTATAACTCCGACATGAGTCTGCAGAATATGCACCAACTTTAATTCATCATCACAGTCATCCTCCACCCTGGAAATAGGCTCAAAGATGAAGGGAAGATTTTTTTTTTTTTTTTTAAGTTTCATCTCCCACCGAATTACTGTCAGTTTGCATGGGGCCAATATTATCCCAGGACCTTCATTTCTGAAATTTGCACATGAATTTTGACTTTATGAAATTATGGATAAGGGGGCGGCCGTGGCTCAGGCTGTAGAGCGGGTCGTCCAATAAGCGAAGACCAAGACACTTCACCATCTCACCTCCAGTGTCCCTGTACTGGTGTATGAATGCGTGTGAATGATCCCTTCGATGAACTGGCGACTTGTCCAGAGTTATCCCTGCCTTCGCCCTGGGATAGGCTCCAGCGCCCCCCGCGTGACCCGGCAATGGATAAAACAGGCTCAGAAAATGAATGAATGAATGAAAATGACAGATATGGCCTATTCACACCGGATTCAGATCAGAGTTACTGCAGGGGCTTTAGTGTCTCAGTGAAGATATAGGATGTAATCAGAGAGTCACTCTATCTATACATACACAACATCTATAACACAGTGAGATAAACAGTCGAAGGTATGATTTTTTTTTTTTTTGTTGGTTGCATTGCCTTTGCTGTTTATACACGTCCTGAAAGCTTGATGGAGGGAATAATAGAGTCTCTGCTGGGAGGCATGTAATACAGACTTTTCATGCATCTGTGCACCTGGGTATTAATGCTAATATCAGCTTCTGGGCTGTGTTTACCTTCTGCTGCTTTCTATTGTCACCAGAGTTGCATGGCAGTATGGGATGTTTATGCAGGCAAAGTGTCCAGAAAATGTATACTTGTAATATTTACCTATAAACGTCACATAACTTACAGATTGAAATCCTGGGCCGTGCTTCTTCATCACAGAATTCACATGCTTTATTCATCGGCATTGACAGAGCCGTGTGCATTCAAACACCTCGTCTTGCAGTCGGCCGTGACAAATATTTGTTGAAGAAGGACTGGCTCTATAGAACTGGCTGAATCCAAGGTTGGCGCTGTAATAGGATGTAGCCACGGCAACAAGTCGGCTCGTGAAATGTCTCCCCTCCTAGACATCCCACTATCGACTGTAAGTAGTGTTATTCCAGAGTGGAGCCATTTAGCAGCCGGCGTAGCTCAGCCATTAAGTGTCATGGATGTGTGAGAGGGCGGCGGTTGCGCGAAGCCGCCTCTGCTCCGCCGACTCCGTAACTGAAGTGCAGAGCGCCCAACCTCCTCTAGCAGTAACATCAGCGCAAGAAGTTGTGCACCGGGAGCTCCATGACATGGTTTTTCCTTGGTTGAGCAGCTGGTAGCGGCCCTCGCATCGCCAAGGGTGGCATCGAAGCGTCAGGTGGAGTGTCACATAGTGGGCTTACACTGGATCAGACGAGGAAACCGCTTCCATGGACACGTCTGGGTTTCAGGGCAACGTGACCTGCCAGACTGCACTGTACAAACAGTGAGGAGAGATAATGAGCTTATTTTTCTGGGATTGTCCCGGGTCCCTTCACACTAGCGTAAGAGTGAGAGTGGCGCAGCCGTGAGTGCACTGTGGCATTTATGTTTGTGATGTTCTCGGACACGGTTTTGTGTGTTCCTGAGTGGAGGTTGTGTGATTAGTTTCATGTGTAATGACACATGCAGTGACGTCGCGTTGATCTGTCGCGAGTGGTTCTGCCTAAGGTGGCGCTGTCGGGAGAAAGGAGGAGCGTAGAATGATTATGAGAAAGACAAAATACTTGTGTGGACCGATTCATTCCTTCACACACCCTCGTGGCTGACACCATTCTAGGAGCTTTCATACTTGAGCTCGTCTGGACATTTGGGACCATCTTTTATATCCAAATTCATCAGTGGAAATGCCTGGGAAGGTGCTGTTCTCCCCTAATGCATAGAAAACAGAGTCGATCATTGTGGATGAGTACAGTGGAAGTATTTCTCCGTGACAGTTGTACAGTACATACAGTCTTTACAGTTAAATATTTATCTAACATTTTCTCCTGCACTGTAAGTGATTGCTGCTAAAAGAACAGAGCCACTAAACTGTTATTTCATTGTTCTTTTGACAATGGCAATAAACTTCCATTCTATCCTATTCTCTTCTGTTCTGTTCTGTTCTGTTCTATCAAAGGCCATTTGGGTGAGTTTGTATCACTCATTTTGCTGTCTAAGAAATAGCTATTTATCCCAGGTCTCCTTAAAAAAAACCTCTAATTTAAAGAGGTTGTATGGCACTGCTGAGCCGTACTTTATTGAAGCCCGAAAATGTACTGATGATGTTTAAAGTAAAACACGTGTTCACTCGTCCCCAACTGTCCGTCTTCAATTTCACACTTCACTAAACAGCCAGAGGGGGCTGATTTATACAAAAATACTGTAGTAATCTTTTTAATCACTGGCCCTCAGTGTGTAGTCTTGGTACACTTCAAAATCGCATCAATTCCTCAAGGGTTTTAATCAGAGTACGACCAGAGGCCGACTCAGCGTTTCAGCCGCTCGGATGTCTTAGTTTTGCCAAATGGTTTATTTTTACCGCTTGAAAGAGACATCTGGCCACAAAATACTGCTAATCACTTCCACTTGGGCTGAGTCGAGTATAAAGTTATGCATATATTCAGTATTTTTAAGCAGAAAATATAAGCACTAGACATAGTCACGGTACTCAATATGCATAATATTGGCTTTATTTCTGACAGGATGGATGGTGCAGAGTCGCTTTCACTGCTGCAGCATTGTCACATCTGTCCGTCATTGTCAGTGGCCGTAATCACCAATTTCTCTACACTCACACCTACCGCCGTGGTGTGCGCTAAGAGGAAATGGCACGACGGCGGAGAAACCAAGCCAGCTGTGAAGATTTTAGTCCCGAACTGAACGCATTCAGGTCAGCGTGTGAGAGGACGCCACTCAGCTACATACTATCTTCTGGAAAGTCTACTTTTACACATCACAACTAATGGTAGCAGTTTCTGTGTTTACCACAAAAAGAACATCGCCAATTAACTGGGTCAGTGGAATATATCAAAGCGTGTGCACAGTTGTTTTGCTTTTCTTTTTTAATACTGGGTGAATACAGAAGCGCCAAAAGGACACGCATAGAAACAT
>JAPTHA010000007.1:7801172-7812905 GCA_029814585.1 Gymnapogon annona
CCCCCCCCCCCCCCCCCCCCCCCCCCCCCCCCCAACAGGGGTAAAATATCTACATGCATGTGGACTGGGCTATAAAATCTAAATGACCTGATGTCAGTTTCTGTTGGTGTTGGGACACGTGTCAGAGCAGTGAGCGAGGTCGGGTTTAATGACGCCTGTCAATCGCTTATTTTATAACTGTGATCGGCTACAAATCTGCGTCACTGAATCCATTCTCCACAGGATGAAAAGAGTAGATGCAGAGGTGTCATGTCATCCCCGACCACCTGAATTACAACACACTGAAAGGTTATTATGGAATTTTTTGGCCCAGTGGGGCTAAAAAAAAAAAAAAAAAAAAAAAAAGAGAGAGACAGAGAAAAAAGAAGCACAAGTGTAAGACAGGTTCTTCACAGCACAGAAATAGTACCTCTTATAAACCCTTCCAGAATGCCAATGAAAAAACTCACTTTAATTTAGATTTATTGACTGTCAGCCTGTAATTTATGTTGCACATTAAATGAGGTCTAGATGCTTTACAAATACCTAAAACACTCCAATTCAGTTAGGGAAATAAATAGGCAGAGTAAGAAAACACCACTCATACTAGACATACGCTGTGCTGTCTTAATAATTTGGTATATATTTAATTACATAAGGATGAGTTTCCCATTGAATTCTCTTGTATAGACAAATAGATGCCACAATAAAAGTAAGTGTTAAACTAACCATGAAATGAGCATCCATTTAATTAAAAAAAAAAAAAACAGTTTAAAGCTTTTGGCAGAACTAAAATAAATAGAACGCATCCTCTTCAGTGAAAGCACAAAAAGAGTGCGATAAATTCAGAAATAGTGTAATAAGGTTTAACCCAGCAGTGTGGCTGTGGTTGGATGAAGGGCAGTATCACAGCACCCTCTAGAGGACAGAACAATATAACAGCATGAGACTGGATGCTCCTGGAGTCTTTATGATGTCATAAGTAGACCTGTGAGAGTAGACCCCCCCACCCACACACACACACACACACACACACACACTCACAGGTGGCTGGGAATTAGTTTGTATTTATGTCTCCTGTGCAAAAACAATCATCAGTAAAAACAAAAATCTATGCATTCTTCTTCAACTGGTTACAGTCTGTTCGCTCTGTCTCCTGCAGATACCTGAAGCCTGACGAGAACAAAAAGTCAAAGCACAAGACTGCAGTGAAGAAGAAGACCCTCAATCCTGAGTTCAACGAGGTAAAAAAAAACCCAAAAAGCTCCATCAATTCATCTGAGATCTTCACCTACTGCTACTGTGTACTTTTTTTGCCTTAGTTGAGTGGTTTGGTTTTTTTTTCTTTTTTGTGCATGGAGCAGGAAGTGTATAAGTCACTCTGAAAGGGCAATGGGTCATTTTTTTCTTTTTTTTTAAGTCATCGCATGCTGACTTCTCCACATAGCAGCACTAAAAGACTGCCTGTCCAGAAAGTGTCCAAGAACATCACCAGCTCTGTCTAATCTCTCCAGATCGTCTATATTTTCTCAGATATTGATCAAAAAACTTTGTAGAACGGGGACCTGTATAACAACTCCGCCCACCCAGTCTCCTATAGTGTCGACTGGAGAATGTAATATATGTTAATAGAGCTGGACAGTCTGGTCAGTACATTACAATAGCATACTATTATTAGCGCACAATCTTTGAAGGTAGGATCACAATCAACTCCCTGAATCACAGTCTTCTCACCTGGAAATATAAGTGAGTTCATGCATCCCTGGTGCGTAGGCTGTGTGAGATTGGGGTTTCTTGTTGTTGATGCTGTTCTCAAATTAGAAAACTGTATTTTTGCATCATTTTTCTACCATGTTACTACAGTAGTTGATGAAGGAAACACCTGCTCTCATTATCTTGGCTCTCCACACGTCTCTGATGTAATACTGCTTCAATTAATGACACCAGTCATGGATGAATATTGTCGTTGCTTAAATTCTCCTTTAATTAACGGCGGAAAATGAAACCGACTATACTGGCGGCAACGCAAAAAGCCGAAAAGGACAGAAAGGTCCAGTGCATGGCTTTGACTGTGGCCATGATTCGTTTGGCTGGAGATTCATGAGGAACCCACAATGTGTTGCGCCTGTTCCCCACTTGGTCACAATCGCTCATTTCTATTTCTTTGTTGTTTTTTTCAGTAATATTTCATTTTGATTCTTCATACAGAAAATGGCGGCACTCCTGGCCCACAATAACAGGGTCAGAGACGGCAGATGAAACAAAAAACAAAACACATACATACGTGGCATATGTGTTGCGCTGGTAAATTTTCCATGTAGTTTATAAACAGTTTCATATCTTGTAATACATCTGCTTTTCTACTGATTCCTGTTCCCCGCTTGGTCACATTGCTCATTTAATTATTCTTTTTTAGCATTTTATTTAGGTTTTTCATTTGACAATATTTAGGTTACATTCAGACACTACAAGACAACACTCCCGACCCACAATAACAGGATCAGAGGCAACAAAACAAACACATAAATAAGTGAACCGCGTGAGTCACAGAGAGACGTATGTCGACCTCACATCTCCTAAGTCCTACAAGCCCTGCTCAGGTATATAGAGCTAAGCTAGTGTGGTGTGCTGGTAAATTTTCCATGTAGTTTATAAATGATTGCTATATCTTGTAATACATCAGATTTTTTCTTGCTTCCAGTTCCCCACTGGTCACATTGCTCTTTTTTTAATATTTATAATATTTTGTTTGTATTTTCCATTAGACAATATTACAGTTCCATTCATACACCACAAGACAACACTCCCAACCCACAATTACAGGATCAGAGACAACAAAGCAAACATATTAACAAGTGAATGAAGTCCTACAAGGCCCGCTCAGGTATATAGAGCTGAACCAATGGGGTGCGGTGGTAAATTTTCCATGTAGTTTATGAATGGTTCCATATCTTGTAATACATCAGCTTTTTTCTTGCTTCCTGTTCCACGCTTGGTCACATTGCTCTTTTTTTTTTTAATATATATTCGATATCTTTATTAGTCCCATACAGGGAAATTTCAGGATATATAATATTTTGTTTAGATTTTCCATTAGACAATATTACAGTTACATTCATGCACCACAAGACAACACTCCAGAATGACAAACAGGATCAGAGACAACAAAACAAACACATAAATAAGTGAACCGCATGAGTCACAGAGAGACACATGTTGACCTCACACCTCCTAAGTCCTACAAGCCCTGCTCAGGTACAGTAGTATATAGAGCTGAACCAAATGTGGTGCGCTGGTAAATGTTCCACGTTGCTCATTTGTCATCGTCTTCTGGTGGTGTGGTTTTAAGTATGCGCCTCAGAACGCTGCTGGTAAAAGGTCTGGATGGCCCGTAACATGTTAATGATGCTGATGATCTACGGCTGTGGTCCAGAGAGGAGAAGGGAACTGCTGTCTGAATTAAAGATGTGCATGTTTGTTGTTGTGGCCCAGATGTCCTTGAGGGAGACGAAGAGTGGCAGGTTAGTCTGAGAATACATGAGTTTACGCAGCTCAGCGGGGAAGTTTGGATGGTGCTGATATTTGATGATCCCTCTGAAGACGGCAAATGAACAGCGACGTCTTACAGCGACATATTTAGGATCAGGAGCTCTGTGGTTCTTTTGAGTTCTTACACAGTCTTACAAAACTATAGGTTTTTAAAGGAGGCATTTTCTTTCTTGTTATTTTGCACATAAACCGCTGTTGCAGACGTTCATCTAACTATGGTAGATGTGTGTTCGACTCCTGAATATGTACTTCAGTTAAATACAGTATCAAGGACCATGAAAGACCTCTGCAAATTCATGTTTTTTTACCGTTTAGAGAAATTAAGCTTTTCCTTTTTTACACTTAATTAGTGTTAAATACTACAGCATATACACATTTCTGTTTCTTTTGAGTATTTCCATAACCTCAGGAGTGAAAGCTGTGATTCAGCCCACGATTTTATTCAAGCACATGACACCTAAATGCATTCCTCAGTTAGTTCAAGATCAAGGACCGTGAGGCGCCTCTGCTAATTCATCATTCTTCATATTGTCAGACAGACTTAAAGTGTGTTTTAGGTGTGTCACACACGTCTCCGTTTAAAGGTTTTTGTGTCCGCACATTACCTATCCCTATTACATGTAAAGGCACAGTTTTCGGTCGAGTCATTCACTTGGACTCAAGGTTGAAGTGAATAGATTTCTGTTTTCAAAGGCGTAGATCACTGTGAACTCACTAAACCCAGAGGCAGCCTCTGGGGCTGAAAAGAAAAGCCAGTGTTTAAAAAAAAAAAAAAAACTCAATAACTTGAAGATCTATTGGGTGGTTGGATCCAAAAAAAAAAAAAAATCAGTTCCCACAGACATCCTTGTTAAAATGACTTTGGTCTCTATAGTTCATATCCTGCCTTGTTTCACTTATATTAAAACCAAATACATTATGCATAACAATTAAGGAAGTGGCCACTATGATTGATAGGTGAATGTGTTGGTGTGGGATTTGATTGACAGGTAGTGATAGCTTGGCTGCTGGGTCATATACTGTATGTGAAGCTTTTGTTTTATAAAATAACCTATTTGTCCCTTACACAACTTCTGCAGTTCTTTTTAGGGCGTTGTACAAAAAAACACAGTCAGAGGATGGTGTTGTGGAATTTACCTGCACTTAATTCTACCATAGTGGACGGCCGTGGCTCAGGTGGTCCAGCAAGTCGTCCAATAACCGAAGGGTTGGCGGTTCGATTCCCGCTCTCTCTGATCATGTGCTGCTGTGTCCTTGGGCAAGACACTATACTCACCATGCCCATCCCTGTATGAATGTGTGTGAATGAACCCTTCGAGGAACTGGCGACTTGTCCAGTGACCCTGCAAAAGATAAAACCTGTTCAGAAAATGAACATGCTAATGCTTACATTTACTTATTGATTATTAATTATACCAATAATACCAAGGATAACTCAGCTGTTTTAGATCATGTTCATTCATATAGAGATGATGCTGGTTCCATTCATTGGTATTGAATTATGTGCTCTATTACACATATTGCTAATTAGCCCAGATAGCTGTAGCTAGTGTGCTTTTCCAAACGTATTATACACAATCGCGTAATAAATTGCACTTTACAATTTAATGCGTTGCCTCATTTACATTAACTTTTGGTCCATTTTTTTTCCGAGTAAAATAGACCCACACTTTGGACATTTCCGTTGTAAGCGTTAAAGGCAGCTGCACTATTCCAGTCAACAGCTGAGGGTTTTCAGTGACACCATAATGACGCAGTGAAATCACCAGGTTGCCGTTTGCTCCATTAGGTGCCAATCCACTGGGGGGAGGATCAGTGTTATTTGTAGTTGCTTCTGTCAGATGTTCAGTGGCTTTGTCATTTCCATCAAACAGACTGGAAGTTCGGAGGCATAAACCATCAGGGCCTATCTTTCACCTTCATCTCCATTCTGTATGAACGCTTTCGAAGAGGACGTGGCACTCCTGCTATTGGTGATACGGAGAGGGATAGTGGACTGTCTTCTCCAGTGCCGTATTAATTCTTAAATGCCTGCTCTCCATTGCATCACCATCCCTACACGAGCTGGAGAATGAGTCGTTCATTTGACTGCTGAGGCCTGTATTCCGAGTTATTCCTCAGTAAATACTCCACCTCCACACAGTTTCACTCTGCATACATACTGTTTTAATGTGGCGGAAATTCAGCTTGAGTTGTTTTCTCTCTGACAGCTGGTCGTTCAAACTCAATAAAATCCTCTGAAAGTGGAAGCCTAATTTTATTTAATAATTCAATTCAATTCAGAGTGACTGTGTTGTCACATTTCTTTGAAAAATGCAGGGTGGATCTACCTATCGCTGCATTTGCTCCCGAGCTGAGTCAGTGCCTCTCTGGCCACAGATGGAAAAACCTCATTTGTAACCAAAATGATTGATTGTAAACTCTGTGATGGAAACTCCAGGGCTTTTTGGAGTGCTGACCTTGTTTCATATTTTTGTGGTTGGGTTGCTGCTGCTGTGCACCTTTTATCACCCCAGAGGTGAAAAAAAGAGTTGTGACAGTAGGACCCGCCGATACAGGGAATGAAAAGCCATTTCACTCACTCCTGTGCGAAACATGTTCGCCTTTACATTCCTGAGTGCTCCCCTTCCTTCATCCATCGGTTAATTACACTAGTTTCTGTTTAACAAAGGCAGGAAATAAAGCCCAGCCTCAGAGATGGACCTGATTTTTACTGGTGCTACTGTAAGCACAAAGTAACATGTCTGATATACAGTAATTGGCCACTTTATTAGGCACACCTATTCAGCTGCAGGTCGAGGCAGATGTCCAATCACAGGAAAACAGGGTCAAGACAAACACACTGAGCATCAGAATGAAAGGGGGAAGAAGTGAATTAAGTGGCTGTAAGTGTACATGGTTTTTGGTGCCACTTGTGCTGGGTTGAGTAGTTCACAAACTGCTGATCTACTGGGATTTTCATATACATCCACATCCAGAAGTGGGAAGTGGAGGTTTGCATAATGGATCCGTACACATCTGCTCCAACTCGTGTGACGCTATCACATTGATAAGGACCAAAGCTTCTGAGTAGTGTTGCCATCACCTTATTGAATCTATGCAACCAAGGAATAAGGTAGTTTTGGAGACGCAACGGAAAATGTGTACCTACTAAATTGGCCAGTGAGTGTGTAATGATGCTGCATCACATTTGTAATAATAATCACAGAGTAGCACAGTTTGTCCCATTAAAAAAGGACAGAATGAACGAACAGTAATCAAAAATAGAAAAGTGTTGCACTGTGTTTTTGTGGTTGTTGCCATGGTTGAAATGAGTGACATTACGGATATTCTGTGGCAAGAATTCATTATCTTTACAGTGTCTGTACTAAAGTGAATTGTTGTGACTCAGCTCCATACAGACATCATTCATTATTAATAGATTTTACATTTAATTCATACGACAGAAAAATATAAACATGTGGGTGGAAAAAAAATAACCTCTTGCTAATATTTCAGAAATATGCCTTAGATTTCACAGAGAATGTTTTCTGTGGGTGCTCATGTTTTTCCTTTTCTTCCAAACTCTGCTCATTGATTTTCTCTGTGAAGTGACGGTGCATCAAGGTGCCATCACAACCAATAAACACTTGTAAATAGAACCCCAACCGCACCCCTACAGCACACATCTCCCACTAACATACCACTACCAATAGCAAGGTGGAAATAGACAGAGGAGGAAAAGAAGAGAATGAATACTGTCACACAAACAAGCACCAGACACCACCGGTATGGAGCAAATATAGAAATAGATTATTATTATCAACCTGTGAAACTGCGGCAGTTAGAATTATAACATCATGTGAACAAAAAAAAAAGGCTTTTGCGGATCCTGTTTAATGTTAAGAGTTCTTTATTCTTGAATCAAGGGGTTCCTCATAATATTTGATGAATTAAATAAAAATAAAACCTAATAAAGTGACTTTTATTTTAGCCAATTCACTTAAATAAAAGTATCCCCTATTATTCTAACAATAGTTAGAGTTATACTATAATTAAAATATATAATTATCTCCTGTAATAGATAAATATATGTCATGGCCAGCCCATGCCGTGGCTGGGCCACACCCTCTCCCTCAAGGGGCATGGACTGATCGATGATCTTGGACACCTGGGCCACGCTGCTCAGCTGTGACTGATTGGACAGCTGTTTAAGAGCTGGTTGCCCAGCTAGCAGCGTGGCCTCATCGACGTCTTCACCTCAACACTCCATGCTGCAATAACACAGACATTTTGTGATTCTAAGGGACTCTGATCTGGACTCTGGTTTGCGTTATGTAGAAGATTCTTCTCTGGTGTTCATGGTGTTTGCCTCAAGGGTTATGTTTGTATTTTTCTCTGTGTTGTGTATTCACGTTTCAGGTTCTGTGATTCTTTGTGTGGTTTAGACTTGGACTTCCTTTATTGTCACTGCACAGGCCTACACTCTGAGTGTGGCAACGATATGTTGTTGCTCGGCAACTGAAAAACACAGCATAAATACAGAAAGTTACTAAGGCCACGTGTGGCTGTAGTTATTGTTTACTTGTGTTTTAAGTTAATAAATGTTCCCCTTCAATCCATGCATTTGACCTTCTCCCTTATTTTCACTCATGACATATCCAACATTCTCACCAGATACAATAGTTGCACATGTCTTGCCCCATGTCTTGCACATGTCATGCCCCTACACTGCAGTCTCCCTGTTGCTGTGAACCACTGATTAGGCCATGGGAATAGCTTTCATAGTGCATAGCTGCCTATGCTAGATTTTGATATTTAATCATTCCTCAGGGGCTATTGTTCACTTCGCATTGTATAAAAAAAAAAGTCAGTATATGTGTGGGGTTTACAAGGGGAAGCTCTTGTTTTTGTTTTTTTTTTCTCATGTCTGTGAATTTTGTCATCATCCAGAGTCGTTGGTGCCAAATATATATTCTCCCATCTGTGTGAATTCTTCAGTTGTCCATGGGAACCTCTGATCCTGTCAGTTCTTCCCTGCAGTGGCTTGGGCCACTCCCTCTCCCTCCAGGGATAAGCCATTACTTGAACTGTCCACCCTGCGTGGCTGCTCAGCATACTGCAGTCAGGAGAGGATAAAGGGGCCGATACAGATGTTGCGCAGCGTGGACTCCTCTACTCATTTTTCTGTTTGTTTGAGTTGGACTTCGGTTCTGGACTCTGGCTCGTGTCTCTTACTTTTGTGTCAGGTTTGTGTCTTTTGATTTTGTATTTGGTTAGTGTCTTTAGTCCGGTTGTGTCTTCAGTGTTCTTTGGTTCTGTCGTGTCCTGTTTTCCCCTTGGTTAGTAAATGTTATGTTCCCCTTCACATCCGTGCATTGGAGCTCCTTTGTCCCCCCCCCCATGAGAGATCCTGAGTATCAGCTTGTACCCAAATTGACCACGCGTGTACACACACACACACACATATACCGGCGCAGCGGCTTGACATTTCCTTTGACATTTTTTCCTCCCTATCCTTCCATCCCCTCTTGACCTTTCTGTCAGAGGAGGGCATTGGGGTCTTCATTTGTATCAAAGGCATTGATTTCCTTAAGGTTGGAGCAGGAACCCGTACTGAACAACAAAGTGAAGGCAGGATAAACGTCCGGGTGCAAATAGGGAACAGAGAAAATGCTTGTTGCAGTGCACTTTATTGAACGCACCGCACGTTCCGGGTGTAATGTCCTTCGATTAAGATACGACAGTGCTCTCTAATTGTATAATGGAAGTAATAAGAAGAGACTCATGCTACCAGGAACTGAGAAAAATGGACACGATTAATGCGTTTATAAACTAAACCTCCACCAAGAGACCTCCACCAAGGCCACAACTCTTACCATTCTACTGCAACTATAGAAAACGTGTATTTTTCCTTCTGAGCGTTTTGTATGGATCCGTTCTAAGTATTTAAGGATTCGTACGTCACTCGTGTCCTTCCACTATGTTTCATGAATTTCAGTGCAGTCCCTTTAACAGACACGGTAGCAAAGACATAACCCCCCCCCCCCCACACACACACACACACACACACTAATGAAGTTAATGAATATGTGTAAACTGTGGAACATAAACATGTTACAGTGAGTTCATACACACATATTTAAAGCATCTAGAGCTGCAACAGTCTACACCAAACTCTCTAAAAAAAAAAAAAAAAAAAACTTTGAATCTTTAGTACAAGCCCTCTGTTTGGCAAAGGCAGATTTAGTGGATTTATTTTCAGGAAACGGCAACGTGTCAAAAATAATGTCAAACACAGCAAAACGATTGGAGATTTAATGAAATAATGGGGACTTTCAGCCACAGCTCCGTGACATCTCGTCTTCATCGCCATCCATTTTTCACGCGGACATTGGCAGTTTTCTGACACATTTGGAGCTGAAACACAAGCAGCTCAGCTTCGTCTGATTACCACCATCCATCTCCATCCCCTTCCAGAGGTTTTCAACAGCTCGGTGCTGGAGAATCCAAGTCGACCGCAATTTCAACCAGAGCTCCATGTATATACTGTAGGTAGATGCATGGAGCTTATTGTCCCAGTCACTCATTCATTCATCTTCCAAACTTGCTTTATCCTTTGCAGGGTCAAGGGGGTCATTGGAGCCTATCCCAGCTACTCAGGGGTGGGGGGGGTAACCCTGGACAAGTCGCCAGTTCATCGCAGGGTCATCATTCACACACACATTCATGTAGTGTGTCTGTTATTCATCCAGTGCAGGGACACTGGAGGCAATGTGGCTCAAGTGTCTTGCCCAAGGACACAACGGCGCACGATCAGGAGAGTGCGGGAATCAAACCACCAACCCTTTGGCTATCAAGACGACCTGCTCTGCCACCGGAGCCATGGCCACCCCCACCTTTACTGTCCCACACAGGGAAATTTGTTTTCACAGCCAAAAGCCACATTACACATACACACACACCATAGACAGACGACCACAACACACACACGCATATGCACACAATGAACCACAAGTCACCGCTGAGTGTTCAGTGCAGCTGTAGCAGAGGGGACAAAGCTTTTACTGGCAGGTGCCCACCTCCGCCTCAAAGTGCCTGTACCTGAGGCCTGATGGCAGCAGGACAGGTCCGAGTCTGTGGCTGTCGTCCATCAAACATGTCTGACTTCTCAATTATTATCTATTATTATCGCTTTACACAGATACTGCCGACTCTTATACCCATCTACAGTATAGCTCATTGCACCTTGTTGTTTGTTTATATGTATATAAGTACGTCTTTATTTTCTTTTTTTGTTTTTTTGTGATTCTTCAT
Organism: Gymnapogon annona; assembly: GCA_029814585.1. Lineage (NCBI taxonomy): Eukaryota > Metazoa > Chordata > Actinopteri > Kurtiformes > Apogonidae > Gymnapogon > Gymnapogon annona. The sequence continues at coordinate 7,811,997 of JAPTHA010000007.1, forward strand.
TGTTTGCTGCTCCACGTGCTCAAAATTGCCCTTTGGGATAAATAAAGTCTTTTGAATTTGAATGATCTGGGAGTGTGTGTGATGGTGAGATTGATGATCTCGGAGGCAGTTTGTGTGACTTAGGTGATTTTTTTTTTTTCAATGTGTGTGACGGAGAGCATATCAAAGAAACAGGGAGAACAGCAGTGTATTGTGGGTTGGATCATGTACAAAGCTAACAGAAAGGCGTGGAGCGACAGAGAGGACACAGAGTTTGCAGATAATGTCTTTTTTTTTTTTTTTTTTTTTTTTTGCAAGCCGCGAAGATAATTGTCCTGTCTTTTCTGCTGTTCTTCCGTACGCAGGAGTTCTGTTATGACATTAAATATGCAGATCTCACCAAGAAGACCTTGGAGGTGACGGTGTGGGACTACGACATTGGCAAGTCCAACGATTTCATAGGTAAGAACAGGTGTGGCAGAGCAGGCCCACTCTGCTGTCCTCAGCAGCGGAAAGTGCCTTCACCTGAAACAGAATGAGTGATATTCACCGACATCAGCACTAGCCTCCCGTCCAGCTGAGTCCACCATCTGCCCAGAGACGGAGAAACAAACAGGCGCCGAGCCACGCTGGCGGCGAGGCGGTGCGCCGCTGAATCCACCGGTCAGACCTGTTTCAGAGCACTACAGGAAGTTTATTCTTCAGTTACACATTAACACACAAACAGAACAAATCTGCCACTTACAACTGATGATGGACACAGTAGTAGGAACACGTGTCACGCTCTTAGACCTGCGTGAGAATTCAACACTTTCAGTTCCATTGCCTCGTGGCATTTTATCTAATGTTACCCTCCCAGTTGGAAAAACCCCAGCACTGAAAACATCATCTAGAATTGGCAGTAGATTTGTAACTCTTACTGTTTTATTT
>JAPTHA010000007.1:8248062-8258782 GCA_029814585.1 Gymnapogon annona
GTAATTTTAACAATATTATACCTGTTTATCATTTATACATGTACACTAAAATAAGTAATTTTAACAATATTATACCTCAGTTTATCATTTATATATGTACACTAAAATAAGTAGTTTTAACAATATTATACCTGTTTATCATTTATACATGTACATTAAAGTGAAATTTTAACAATATTATACCTCAGTTTATCATTTATACATGTACATTAAAATAAGTGGCTGCTGTCGTTGGTTGGTTTCCCCACCAGCATCGCCTCATCTTCCGTCTGCCGTGGTCCAGTACCTCCCAGGACTCATCCCCAGGTTTTTCCAGTGTTTGCTCCTGGAGGATTTTGTTGGGTCGGTATGACAGACCCAATAGTATATACATACATATAGATATAATACTACTCTCATTATATCTTTGTTTGGGTGTGAATTGTCTGACGCACGCACACGCACACACACACACACACACACACACACATACATATGGTCAACTGAGAATAAAGTGTTCAGAAGAAAATCCCGCCACAATAAAGGGAAAGTACCAGTGTATTGAAAATATCGGGAACTTTATTTTGTTATAGAAGACAGTTGAGATTTGTCATACAACTACTCGTTCAGACTGGACCAGGTGGCTCCGCCCCCTGTCTGTGTGAGTGCACACTGTGGCTTGTTGGTTTGTTTGTTTTTTTAACGAGGGCTGGAAGCACCTCTCAGTTGGGACGATTTCATACCGAGATGCTGGCGTTGAAGTAATTGTGGTGTATCCATCCAGATAGGCCCAGAGGTTGCTAGTTGAAATCTCTCTAGTACAGTACTCTGATGTGGTCGCCGTGCTAGCATTTCCGGGCCTTTTTTTTTAAACAGTGGAGGGTCGTCAGCGCCCGCGAGGCCTTCTCCGCTAACTCGAAAATACTCCGAAAAGTCATTTTTATTTTTTTTAAGGAATGTTTTCAAAATAAATTATTCTCCTCGGTCTTCTTCTCTGCACGTCATATTATGTCCACTTGGTTTGCGCTACTTCCAATGTTACGTAGTGCTACGAGTTATATTATAATTATCATTTGTAAACTAAAAAATATATGTATATTTTAATTTTTAGCTAGTTTTAGTGATTTTAGTATTTTTAGTGGCTAACAAAGTAAAATGTACAAAAACGCAAAAAAATAAAGTTTTGATTTTAAATTTAGCTAGCCGACATATTTTAGCTAGCTTGAATTGAAATGTACAACCGAGTTGTTGAAATCTTCTGGAGGAAAAAAAAAAATTATAGAAGGATGTTATTTTCCCAACATTTTATGTGTAGTTTTAACATGTTTTTGGTCATTTTAACGTCCTGGGTGTTAAATTAAGGCTAACAAAGTAGAATGGACAAAAATAAAAAATTGAAATTTAAAATTTAGCTACTTTAGCTAGCTTCAATTGAAACGCGCAGATCAAATGTACAGTACAACCGAGCTGTTGAAATCTTCTGGAGGGAAAAAAATGTATTGAAGGATGTTATTTTTCAACATTTTATGTGTAGTTTTAACAGGTTTTTGGTCATTTTAACATCCTGGATGTTAAATTGATGGACAAAAACCCCAAAAATATATATAATTGGTTTTGAATGCACCGTAAATTAGCACCGCTAATTAGCATTCCTGCACTAGCCTATGTTAAGGTCGATGTAATATATTTGTGTGAATGGGTCATATCGATGATATTATGGGGTTTATTATTTATTCTATTTATATTTATTCATATTCTATTTATTATCGTAGGTGGGACCAAATACAAACGAGTAACCGAAGGCCTCCGGTTAAAGCGTACGAGCCGCCACTGCTTACAGGATAGAGACGCCTGCCGCTCTCAGTCTGGAGGTATCGCATTTGGAGTCGCGGTACCTTTTTTTCTTGTTTTGTTTAGTTTTTCTTTTTTTGTTGTTTTTTTTTCGTCAGACAGGATGTGAAGAAGATCAGAAAATGGATGCAGGTCGTAAGGCATTAGGTAGTGTCCTGACGTCTGGGAAATCAGAAAACAGGTGCTTGATTTTGAAACCTTTTTTTTTTTGTGTTTTTGGGGTTTAAAGCAAAAACAAAACAAAACAAAACAATCACCAAATCAGCAAAAAAAAGTAGACATAAACATAATAGAATATAGGTGTTCCACACACCAGAATAATAAACACCAACGCACCTGAAGGTTGTTTTTGTTTTTTTTTTTCTTTTTGGGGAGAGTCAAAGGGAAACCAGACTCTGGTCTCTATAAAAAAAAAAAAAAAAAAAAAAAAAAAAAACAATCACCGCGGCAGCAGTTTGTGTTGATCTGCCTCAGATGCAGTACGCTTCTCTCTCTCTCTCTCTCTCTCTCTTTTTAAATTTTTTTTTTTTTTTTTTTACAAAAATAGATGCACTTCTGCCACCGGACGAACATCTCACTACGACACCTACAGTACATCATCATCATCATCATCATGCACGGACGACACGTCGCTGCGGGGGAAAAAAACAAAACAAAACAACTGCGTACAAAAACAAAACAAAACAAAACCCCAGAACTGTCACGTAATCGATTGGCTGCTACATCCACTGACAAATCAGTGTTCTCTGGCGCAAAGGTTCGAGGGTGGGGATGCAACGTCGAGCAAAGCGCTATGTAAAAAAACAAAAAAAAAAACAAAACATAACAAAAACAACAGTATAAACAAATCATGACGGAGGAAAAAAAAAACAACAACAAAAAACTCATTGGTTGTCCTGTGGTGCAGTCTGTAAAGACGGGTCAAAGGTCACATCTCGGCACAATGATGACAATGTTCGCGCACAGAAGTCAGGGTTGAATGTCACATATACATATATATAATATATATATATATGTATATTTTAAATTATTTTCTGTTGACTTTGGGTGGCAGTACTGTCTTAAATATGCTGTCCTGAGAAGGCCTTATGCCAAGTATCAACCCTGGTAGTGAATCGTCAATAGTCAATAAATATTCAATAAATCGTCAGAAAAAATGGTAAACTATGACTAACGACTAACTAACCTATTACCCAATCCTTATCCTGATTGATCACTTTAGCTGCGATTAAAGTGTCTTTTATACATGTATATGCGTATATGTACATACGTATATATGTATATATACACGCACATATACTGTATATACATATATACATGTACAGTGTATATGTATATATGTGGGTCTGTATAAATAATATATATATGTACTGTATATGCATACATATATGTACATATTTATATACACATATTCAGTATATATGTATATTATATATGTGTGTGTATAAATAATATACATATGTACTCTATATGTATATATGTACATATTTATATACACACATACAGTATATACAGTATATATGTATATTATACACACACGCACATATATATATACATACATGTACAGCTTATATGCATATCATATATATACATACATATATAATTTTATTTGACCGACAACAGTCATTTTGACGTATATAAATATAAATACAGGTCTTGAGCATCATTATTATAATGATCATTCCAGTTGATTCCAAGACAAATATTTTTGCGACACGCTCAAACAAATGGACTCTTTACCGTTGAACTTATGTAAAAGAGGCCCTTTTTTTTTAGACGTTATTTTGCCGTGAAAATAACGTCTCCTTCGCCTGTAAATAAATATTTAGTCGACAGCTTTTTAGAAACGCTGCTCCTTTAAAAAAAACAAAACAAATAAGATAAAACAGCAATGAAGTGACGAAATGCAGATTACACGGACCCCCCCCCCCCCAAAAAAAAAACCTACGTGTCCAACTTCATACAATCTATCGCGATCTCTGTGTGTTTTTCGTTCGCTGGTCGTGGGAACAAAGTCTGGCGTTCCCTTTGTTTTTTTTTCCTTTCTTTGTTCCAGCACGTGCCAATATTTCGTAAACGCCACTCCGATACTTCTCACGACTTAAAAAAAAAAAGAAAACTTTTTTTTTTTTCCAACGTCGTTTTTCCCTCCCGACTTTTAAGAAACTGTCTGTAAACCGCGACCAGGTCAAAGGTCACAGTCTCCCATCGCCCGCTCTACATCGCTCTTCCTCACCTGTATTTGATTGGTAATCGAGTAACACTCACAGAAAAATAAAAAACATTTTAAAAAATGGTTTTGGCTATGTGACCGACCTTGTGTGAAAAATACATACATACACACACACACACACACACAAACACAATAATACACACACACAAAAATACACACACACACAAACACATACACATTTATGCACACACACACACACACAGACGCACACACCAAAAATGTTTTTGGCTACGTGACCGACATTACGTGAAAAACACACACAAACACACACGCACACACCCATACAGACACACACACGTATGCGCACACACACACACACGCACCCAAACACGCACACACATGCACATATATGCACACACACACACAGGCACCGACACACATACACACACACACACACAAACAACGCGCACACACGTACGCACACACACACACACACACACACACACTGATACACAAAACGAAAGAGCAAAAAAACAAAAACAGCGGTGTATGAAGTCCACTTTGAAATGAATCTACTTTGAGTCTTAAAAACATCCTGTTAGCGTAGCGAGGAATCGCAAACAACACGGCTGAGGCCTTAGCAACGCGTCGGAAATTACTTTGTTTGTGTTTAAATCCATCTCGAACGATTTCTTTTAGTTACAGCTACGGAAAAAAAACAACCACACAAAAAACAAGCCGTTGTGGTCAGAGGCCCTTAAGAGGAGGACTGAGGACTGTACCGCAGTCTCCGGACGGCCCGGCTCCTCCTCCTCCTCCTTCTTCTTCTTCTTCGTTGGTGTCGCGGAGCCTGTCAGCCACTCCTCTGGCTGCCGTCCCCCGTGCGTTGCTTGCGGGCCAGCACCTGCTCTGCCGACACCCGTTTGCGGTCCTTGGCCAGACCCAACGCACACATGAGGTCGATGAAGGCCGTGGTGAGGTTCAACCGGCAGCCGAACTCGCTGGTGGCGTAGTCGTAGGGGAAGGTGTGGTGGTAGTTGTGGAAGCCTTCGCCTGGTGGAGGACAAACACGCGTCGTTGCAGGTTTTTTTGTGCTTGTCGTGGTTTTTTTGTCTGTTGTCTCTGATCGTGTCCTTGTGTGTGTATGTGTGTGTGCATGTTTTTTCTGTTGTCTCTCATCCTGTCATTGTTTCTATGTGTTTTGTCTGTTGTCTCTGATCCTATCATTGTGTGTGCGTGTGTTTTGTCTGTTGTTTCTGATCCTGTCATTGAGAACGTGTGTTTTGTCTATTGTCTCTGACCCTGTCTTTGTGTGTGTTTTGTCTGTTGTCTCTGATCCTGTCACTGTGTGTGTGTTTTCTCCGTTGTGTCTGATCCTGTCATTGTGTGTGTGTGTTTTGTCTGTTGTCTCTGATGCTGTCATTGTGTGCATGTGTTTTGTCTGTTGTCTCTGATCCTGTCATTGCGTGTGTTTCGTCTGTTGTCTCTGATCCTGTCATTGTGTGCATGTGTTTTGTCTGTTGTCTCTGATCCTGTCATTGCGTGTGTTTCGTCTGTTGTCTCTGATCCTGTCATTGTGTGTGTGTGTTTTGTCTGTTGTCACTGATCCTGTCATTGTGTGTGTGTGTGTGTGTGTGTGTGTGTGTTTGTCTGTTGTCTCTGATCCAGTCAGTGTGTTTTGTCTGTTGTCTCTGATCCTGTCATTGTGTGTATGTTTTGTCTGTTGTCTCTGATGCTGAATGAATAGCATCTGTGATTATGTTTCTTACCTATTGTTCATAAATAAATAATTGCCTCTATGTGTGTGTGTGTATTTCTTGCCTATGTTTTGTAAATAATAGCATCTATCTGTCTGTGTGTGTTTCTTACCTATTGTTCATAAATATTAGCATCTGTCTGTGTGTGTGTGTTTATTACCTATTGTTCACAAATAATAGCGTCTGTGTGTGTGTGTTTCTTACCTATTGTTGATAAATAATAGCATCTGTGTGTGTGTGTTTCTTAGCTATTGTTCATAAATAAATAATTGCGTCTGTGTGTGTGTTACTTACCTATTATTCATAAATAAATAATAGCGTCTGTGTGTGTGTGCGTTTGTGTTTCTTAGCTATTATTCATAAATAAATAATAGCGTCTGTGTGTGTGTGTGTGCGTTTGTTACTTATTGTTCATAAACAACAGCATCAGTGTGTTTCTTATCTATTGTTCATAAATAAATAATAGCATGTGTGTGTGTGTGTGTGTGCTTCTTACCTATTGCGCTGAAGGTGACGAACCTATTCTCCCTGGGGTTGATGTTCTTGTCGTAGGGTCTGTTCCCCCACATGTGTGCGGCGCTGTTGACCAGCCAGGTGGAGTTGAGCACCAGGGTGTATCTCAGCAGAGCGGGGACGAAGTAGCCCACCCACAGAGACTCCCCCCACAGGTACCAGGGCACCCACATGGGGATGAAGAAGCACATGAGCAGCACAGACAGCTTATAGTATCTGTGCACACACACACACACACACACACACACACACACACATTATTGGGATTCTGTTATTTTTTTTGTTTTATATGCAAAAACTAAGCATAAAAAAATCCCTGGCTGCTATTATTATTATTATTATTATTATTGTTGTTGTTGTTACTGTTGTCATTACTATTGTTATTAATATTACCGGTATTGCTACTATTATTCTAATTATTATTGTTGTTATTGTTTTTTATCATTATCATTATATTGTTGTTGTCATTATTACTATTGTTATTATCATCATTGTTGTTGTTATTGTTGTCTTCATCACTATTGTTATTATTATTAGGGTTTGTACACATTTTTCGAGCACTCAAGCATCATTCAAGTACTTTTTAAGAACTTTTTAAGCACTTCTAAAGGGCCATTTTCACATTTTTCCAGCAGTTCCTATAGATGTATACAGCTCACTGGTGTATACATCTATAGGAACTGATCATTACATACATCAATAGGAACTGATAATTACATACATCTATAGGAACTGATAATTACATGTATCTATGATGATGATGATGATGATGATGATGATGAGTCCTTTTGACTTTTTCCCTTTCGGGGTCTCACAGCGAATCCAATTAGCATACTTTGATTTTTGGCAGGAGTTTTTACGTCGGATGCCCTTCCTGACACAACCGGGCATACTTACATATATCTATAGGAACTGATAATTACATACATCTATTGGAACTGATAACTACATATATCTATAGGACCTGATAATTACATCTATAAGGACTCATAATTACATAGGAACTTCTACATTGACGTACATTGTACTATGCTCTCTCTGACTGGCTATGGTTATAATTGCAAGCACGTAATTCTAGCCCTTAAACTCTTAAGCACTTTTCAGACCTCGAAAGCATAACATTGTAGTTTCAGGCACTTTCAAGGATTTCAAGCACCAGTGTGAACCCTGTGTCGTTCATTATCATGGTGTGTGTGTTATGTGTGTGTGCAGATGCACTGGAGCCACTCACTTCCTCTGGAACATCACCACTTTGTCAGCCATCAGGTCTTTCAGCTCCAGCTTGCGTCCTTTGGTGATGACGTCAGGGTGTTTGCGCACCAGCAGCCACCCGATGTGAGCGAAGAAGAACCCCCGCACGGCGTTGTGAGGGTCAGCGTCTGTCTCGGAATATTTGTGGTGAACCCTGTGATCTCTGGCCCATTCAAAGATGTCATTCTGCGGGATTAAGCAAAGGCCCAGATTACACACGGCGCACAAACATAAGTGGCACTTAAAACGCAGACGTGAAAACGGTGATCAGTGCAGGGGTGGGGGGGTGGAGTGGGGGCACATTCATGGTACCTGGCAGCGACTTGGCCCACTTGACGGCGGAGATGACCTGCTGCCCCCCCAGCCTGTTCAGAGTGGTCATGAGTCGCGTGGAGGTGTCGGGCAGCGTGCTGTCGTAACCCGAGTAGATGATCTCGGGCTCGATGGCCTTGAGCACAGACAACATGGTGGGAACCAGCTGAGACAAGCACATGGGGATGACAGGGACCGGCATGTTGGTGATGGGCTCCGGTGGGACAGGGGTCCGCCCAGCAACCACCTTTGTCCTAATCAGCTTCTTGTTCTTCCTCGCTGGATTGGAAAGAAGACAAAAAGGGACATAGTATTAATAGACATCTTGAAAACCCCTTTTTTTTTTCCTTCCCTGAATTGAATCTCTTTTCTTTCCTCCTCTACGGCCATGTGAGTCGCTCGGTCGACGGTTTGCTGGAGATGACACGCACACGCCGCTACACATCGATTCGGATCGGTGCCAGAACGAGTCTCACGTCAGATCACTTCTTATCTATGGAAATGTTATTTACAGTGTGTTGTATGCGCGGAACAGCTACATAAGCAAACGTTATGGCCGGAAGGCAGACAGAGAGAAAACAATGCACGTCTCTGAGGCGCTTGAGGTTCATCACGCGCTGAAGAAAACCGTTCATTATCACCATTAAACTCAAACCTGTCTCGTGTCGAGTCTGAACTATTGTGATGATGAATGTTATTCGTCACGTTTAATTAGATCAACTTTTACGGTTCTACGGTTGTGTGTCCGCTGTCGTTGGAGCCGAGAACTGGTTCTCAATTGACTCACCTGAAAAAAGAAAGATTAAATAAAATAAATAAATAAACCACAAACTTGACAATTTTCCTTTGGTTTTACTTGTTGATGATTTCTTTTCGGCTTTTTTCCCTTCCGGGGTCGCCACAGTGAATCAAATTCGCATATTTTGATTTTGGCAGGAGTTTTTATATCAGATGCCCTTCCTGACACAACCCACTGGACGCTCATACCGGGGATTGAACCCGGGTCCCCTATGCACCAGCCCGGTGCCTTTACAACTGAGCTATCCAGCCGGGATTGACTTGTTGTTTTTTAAAAAAAATAAAAATAAAATACTTATAAATAGTTATATAGTGATATACAGTTGTATAATAATTAGAGTAATTAATATTATTAATATAATTATTAATAGTAATTAATAATTCTAGTAATAAATAATAATAAGGTACTTTACTATAAAAACTGTGAATAATGTCCTCTTTCAGTTATAACTGACAAAAGGTGCTAAATGAAGACAGTTCTTACCATATTATCAGTATAGAATGATGTTAATGTCATGGAAGTGAAATAAATCTATTGTGATTTTTTGTGTTTTTTGGATAATAACGCCATAATCAGCACATAATAGCATAATCAGCTAAGTCTAAGTCTATAAACAGTGCAAATACTATATATATCAGTGTAGACAGTACTATAAACAGTACTATAAATCATCAAAGTACCACATATCAATGTAAAACAACAAAACAATGAAAACACTGCTCATCAATGTAAACAGTACTATAAACAGTGCAAATACTATATATATCAGTGTAGACAGTACTATAAACAGTACTATAAATCATCAAAGTACCACATATCAATGTAAAACAACAAAACAATGCTCATCAATGTAAACAGTACTATAAACAGTGAAAATACTATATATCAGTGTAAATAGTAGCCACATATCAATGTGAGAGTACGATATGATGCTGTGTTCGAAAAATAAGTTTTCAAGGCAAAGTAGCACAAGCATTATCTATACAACCTTTCAACATTTCCCTTCCACTAAATGTACAAAATATGTAAGGGTTTGAAAAGTTACAATGAAAAACATGTTTTTTTTTCCCGACCTTTTTTTTTTTTTATTTCCTCTCCTGTTTCTATGACAACTAAGAGCCTTTCTAGAGGGAATCTGTCTGTCGATGCACCGGCGTCCATGGAATCAGCCGCTCTCTGCCTCTGTATACGGAGTCGCCTTCACTTTCACCCACGTGTCTAACGAGCACACGCACACGTGCACTGTTTACATCTAGTCCCTCCCAACGCTCATGGGTTCCGAACATGTGAATGCAGTTTAAGGGAGCGTCTGTTGAATTAACATAAAGATGTGCATTCGGAGCCAAAGGATCAAACGCTTGATCTGGGAACGGACACAGTGTCCACCTTGTGCACATTACGTCCTTTAACAAACTGTCATGATTAAAAAATTGCATTTAGGATTGAAGTACACGTGCCCTGGCTATTCCTGCTGTCGCTGTAAAAGGCAGCAAACGGGGTCTGGTCATTGGATTGTTGATTTATAAGGGTGTGTCTAAAAGGTGACTCTCTTATTCGATCTGTTACACACACGTACAGACACACACACATATATATATATGCGTATATATACATGTACATACATATATACATATACGTGTGTGTGTGTGCGCATGTGTGCCTGTACATGTGTGTGTACAAGTGTGTGTGTACAAGTATATGGGTCATTGTCATGTGGACAATTTTGGATATCATGTGGGGCGACCGCCCTAAAACTGTGAAAAATACATACATTGATAGTGACATGTCCTTTTTAGCACGTGTTACTATCAAATTTATCATGAAAATATAGATTTGGAGAAAAAAACGTATTTTTCACAGTTTTAGGGCGGTCGCCCCAGATGATATCCGAAAGTGTCCACATGACAATGACCCATATATACTATATAGGCGGCTGGACAGCTCAGTTGGCAAGGCACTAGGCTGGTGTATAGGTGAGCAGGGTTCGATTCCCAGGATGACCATCCATCACTGAACTGTATAACTATAGAACTGTATATTACTATATAACAATAAGGGTATAACTATAGAACTGTATAACTATAG
>JAPTHA010000007.1:8494691-8507672 GCA_029814585.1 Gymnapogon annona
TATAAAATTTTGATTTATTATTAGACAATATTACAGTTACGTTCATACACAACAAGACAAGACTCCCGACAACAATGACAGGGTCAGCAACAACAGACAAAACAAAGCAAAACAACACCATAAATAAATGAACCACCAGATTTGCAGAGAGACATACAGCTCCCAAAAATATTCAGACTTCTGAAACATGATCAGTTTCTCTGATTTGACTACTTCTAGGTATATGTTTGAGTAAAATGATCATTTCTGTTTCATTCTGTAAACTACTGACATTTCTCCCAAATCTCAAATAAAAATATCATCATTTAGAGTATTTATATGCAGAAAATGACAAATGGTCAAAATAACACAAAAAAAGATGCCATGTTTTCAGACCTCAAATAACACGAAGAAAACACGATCATACTCATTTTAAAACAAATGAATTCAACAGATGCAGGAATGGAACAAATGTCATACATGTAGAGATGCCAGAGATTTAAAAAAAATGCACAGGTCTCTTCATTTTTTGCAGAGCTGTATGTTAACCTGACACCTCCTGTGTGTACAATGCATGACTGTCTTTTAATGTAAATCTTTTTTTCTTTTTCTTTTTTTTTTGCAGGTGAACAAAATGTAATGTTACAATTCATTCAGAAAAAGTCAATATTGTGGCGCGAACGCAAGGCTGAGAAAAGGAAGCCCGGCTCACGGAAGAAAGAGCTCAGGATGAGAGAAGAAGCCAGACTCGACCTCATCTCATGGAGCCTTAACACGTTTCATGTGGTCTGAGCCGGACTGAGGAGGTGCCACCAAGGTGAAGCGCAGTGTAAGGACTTCTGCAAAATGCACATTCATGACTCTGTAAGACTCAGAGCACAGTTGACGCTGAGCCGGTGAAGAGCTGCACTGCATACTTCACACCCAATGTATCGTAAAAGAGAAGATCTGGGAGCAGAGATCGTTAGTGACGGGATCTACTCCAAATGTACTAAGGTTGAGGACAATGCATTCATTCATTCATTCGTTCATCTTCCAAACCCGCTTTATCCTTTGCAGGGTTGCGGTGGTCACTGGAGCCTATCCCAGATACTAAAGGGCGAAGGCAGTGGGTGGGGGGACCCTGGACAAGCTCACACACACATTCATACACAGGCAAGGTGGGTGAAGTGTCTGGCCCAAGGACACAACGGCACAAGATCAGGAGAGAACAGGACTCAAACCACCAACCCTTCGGTTACCAGACGACCTGCTCTACCACCCGAGCCCTGGCCACTCTGAGGACAATCCAAAACAATAAGACGATAAACTTTATTTGTATAGAACCTTTCATACAAGAATTGTAGCCCAAAGTGCTTCACATCAGTTAAAAATGTAGATTACACAATAAGATTATGCAGTAGTTATAAAAGTAGAAGAAATAAACTGAAATTTCAACGGAATTGCATAAACAGGGGTGAAAGAGTACAGAAATAAAGAGTACAATTATACAAGAAACAAAATGAGATGGTGAGGGGAAGCCTCAGGAGGATAAAAAATAAAAAAAAAAAAAACAGTGGAGTTACTACGCAACAGGAAACAGGAAGCGGAAATACAATAAATAAACCACAATCAAATGTGGAAAGGCCACTGAATGTGTAACAGCTACTAATGCATGGAGGGGAAGTGTATGAGAATATCAACCAGGAAACAGGAAGTGAACCCATTTCACTGTGACTTTATTTCTATTTATAGATTTGTTTTGCAGCTAAGAGTTTGGCATCCACTTCAAATGGGTTCCAAGTATATATTCAGGATTAAAGTAGAACGGTTCTCTAATATCGGTTGGTATTAGAGAATTCCAACTGGGAAACAGGAAGTGAACCAATTGAACGTCTATGTTAAATGACTTTATTTCTATTTATAGATTTGTTCCGTAGCTAAGAGTTTGGCATCCACTTTAAATGAGTTCCAAGTATATATTCAGGATTAAAGTAGAACGGTTCTCTAATACCAGTTTGTATTAGAGAATTCCAACTGGGAAACAGGAAGTGAACCAATTGAACGTCTATGTTAAATGACTGTATTTCTATTTATACATTTATTTCGCAGCTAAGAATTTGGCAACCACTTTAAATGGGTTCCAAGTACATATTCAGGATTAAAGTAGAACGGAAAAAAAAAAAAACGAAAAACGTTTATCCAGCTGGCTGACAGTGGTGATCAGTGTTAGATATTCACCATGGCAGAGGTGAAAACGAAATGTCAAAAAGGAAATAAAGAGGCTAGGTATGGATGGGTATAAAATAAGGACAGACAGGAAATTGGACTTGGGAATCCAGAAAGTTGAGAGAGAAGTCATAAATTCAAAGTGCGATGTAAGCATGACGCTAACAGAGCGTATTAATCATTGTTAGTGTTTTTTTTCCCCTCTCTCTCTCTCTCTCTCTCCCGGCAGATGAGTGATCGCAGAGAAAATTAAAGGTCAAACAATATTGCGGCATCGTCTCCTTGTTATTTTATGAATGTCCTGATCAAAACACTACTCACATATGAAACACGTTTGCATTTTTAACTTGACATTAGCCCTACAGGTCTCCCCATGCAGGCTGTATGTTGTTTGAAATGTTTTCTTCTGTCCTCATGTTGTGCTTTTAGATTTTTTTTGTGTCGGATCTGTTTCGTGCTGTGTGATCACCTTCTTATGTACCAATGTCTATCCTAATGTTTTTATTAATATTTAAAGGTGTGTACTATGTATGTGAACTACAGTGACGTCACGAGCAGGTGTAACTTCACTTTTAAAATGTCTCTAATTTTATGGATGTTGGCATATTGCAGAAATGTTCATTTATTTGTGCTGTCCCTGTTAAATAAACAAATAAATAAATAATTAAAATAATGAACGCAAAGGCTTATTTTAATGCAGGAAAATAATACTCACAAGGAAAAAAAAAATCACACATGTAAAATGTACTAGCATGGACTAAGTGCACACCTATGATAGGGTTACCTCGAGACTGAACACATGGATTAACCAGGCCTGGCTCTTAGCCCGGTCTGGAACAGGTTAGCTGACAAAATAAATCTCCATGGTAACTTCTGTGACACAGCTTATATGAAACTGAATCACAGCTAAATTCAGCCTGGATGACTGAAAAATCCCTGCCTAATCCTCTAGCTGGGTTGTGTGAAACAGCCCTCGGGCGACGTGTCTAAAAACTCAGGTTATGTCACATTTACCGGATATGTTCTTTTTACAGAATTCCACAGAATGGGATGTCGTGGTTGTCTGCCTGCGCCAGACACGGATTCATGTAATCTCGGTGAAATTTTATTATTGAAGGATCCTACTTTAAAGCCTCCTTTTAAATGGGAATCTCAGCTCCTGTACATATTTACATTGTCAGCATGTGGGTTAGGGTTGGGAAAAGGTCCAACTTGATTTATTGTAAGCGATTATTATTATGTATTAAACAACAGCCATGGAATCTTTCCCAAAGATTTAGGTCACGTTGATAAAGAGCAAAGCCATTTAGTTACCTGTCAGAAATTGATATTTATGCTCATGATTAGCTTTAAATGAAGCTCTTAAACTTCACTCAGAGATATACACTGAAATTCAACATTTCGACCATAATGTTATTGGAGGACGTAACATGACTTTATGTTGTGTAGGAAATCAATGACCATGAAGTTACTATATTTGGTTTCTTTACGTGTTGCTTTATGTTCCATTCGCCCACAGTGAAGTGGGGAAAAAGGGCTTTGGCTTATTCTGCTCCCACTACACGGAACATGTTGCAAAATGACTAGAAACTTCCTGAGCTCATTCCTTTAAATGCATTTCAATCCAGATTGAGAGCACTTGAGGTCAACTCATTTAATTGCAAATGTTTTTTGTAATTGTTTGTAATTTTGTGTATTGTCTTTGTAACTTCTTGCTGCCTCTTGGCCAGGACTCCCTTGAAAAAGAGGTTTTTAATCTGAACGGGACGTTCCTGGTGAAACAAAGGTTAAATAAAAAATAAATAAATAAAAGTGGCAAAAAACAAGAAGTAAATATTAAAAATTCATGAAAAACAACATGTATTTTTTAAACATTAGAACACATACAACAAAAGTGTTGATCCAGATCCACATTAACCCTTTGAACATTAATACTTACATTAGTGTTCATGCAGAGGTGGACCTTAAAGACCCTGTAGACCACATTGGACCCTTACAGACCCTGGAGACCACATTGGACCCTTACAGACACTGTAGACCACATTGGACCTTACAGACCCTGTAGACCACATTGGACCTTACAGACCCTGTAGACCACACACAGCACTGTGGAGCTGCTATACCATGCCAGGACCCACTGCGAGCAATTTAGGGTTCAGTGTCTTGCTCGACATGTGGACAGTCGGAACCAGGATTCGAACAGCCAACCCTTAGGCCCTTGGACAACCTCCTCTACTAACTGATCCACAGCCACTTGAGATTTTTTTTTTTCCAGAGGGTTTGAGATCATACATTCCCAGTGTGTCGTAGACGCATTCACTGCCAACATTTGCTTTTGCCAATTGATTATTTGCCCGATTCATTGTTGGACTTGCACAGGTATACCAACACCCCTCATTTCAAGATGCTCCAACAACAAGAACAACAACAAACTTAAACTCAAAAATAGATGATATGACCACCTGGGCAAAGAGAGAGTCGCATCGAACTGAAGTCCTGCCAGTGACGACAAAGTGTGAAGTGTGAAAGCCAACCCTGTGTGGCAACAAAGACATGGAAGAGACACTGTGACTACAGAGGACAGGAAACAGAATGTTTTTTTTTGTTGTTTTTTGGTTTAATGTGGATACCTGTCAACTACTGCCAAGGTGGTCACCGGTGAGTTTAACGCCAGGGAACACCATTAGAGTCTGCCAACATGGCAGTCCGGTCTTGGAGCCTGAAAGCTGACTGTGGCTCCGTGGGAAGCACGAGGGGACGGTGTTAGGTTGGCGAGGTGAGCGCTGTTGAGATTAAGAGACCCTCTAGTCCCCCGGCTTCAAAGCGGGGTCAGCAGCTCAGGGCAGACAGGTGCTAGCAGACAAATGAGATATTTTTTCATGCGTGGAGCTCATTAGTCAAAGCAGGATCTCCACGTTGTAATACGGCGGAAAAGAAATAAAAAAATAAATAAATAAATGAATGAATGAATGTCACCTCGGTCCAAATGTATTCAGCACATAAGGGCACGTTTTCCCACAAAATGATTTTAATCGCCATGTTAAGGCAGCGACGGGGGCGAACGCTGGAGAAGGATGAGAAGCTACACTGACACTGACGTTACAATCAGGCCAGCTCTTTCACAGCGACTCCAATCAGTGCTAATGTACATGATGTCCAGTTTGTGACATTAACTGATACCGTGGGTCCAATCAGTCCGTTACACCAGCCAATCACCTGCGCTCTGTGGCAGCCAGCCAACCAGCCAATCAGAAAGTCATTCAGTCTCCAATATCTCCTCATGGTTAGGCAGCCTGTCACCCACATTACATCCATTACACTATACACAGGGTTTGTCACCACCGCTGGACTAAATGGTAAATGTATTAAACTTATATAGTGCTTTTATACACATTTGTGCCCAAAGAGCTTTACATTGGCCTCACATTCACACACCGGTGGGCGGCTGCTGCCATGCAAGGCCCTGCTAAACTCCACTGGGAGCAATGTAGGGTTCAGTGTCTTGCTCAAGGGCACTTCAACATGTGTACAGTCAGAGCCAGGATTCGTATCACCAACCCTTCAACAATTGGAGGACCTGCTTTGCCAACTGAGCCACAGCAAATTCACGTTAATTTGGGTCGATACAAATAAATCTGTAGACAGGATGGAACACGTGTAGTTTCACAAATCATACGCGAGTCTATAAGAAAAAGAGCCAAAATTATATAAGAGTATATGAAACAGGCAGATTAGAAATCATTAAATTCTTAGAGACTTAGACTTCTTTTACTGTCATTACTATCATTATTGTCTGGTAACCAAATATCATAGAATTGGCAGCTGTTGGAAAAAAAATGTTGGAAAATAGAAAAGCGCACAACTGCTGAAATAAATCCAAAGCCATGAGTGGCTGCAGTGTAGATGTGACAACACAAAGTCAATATAAATAATAAATAAGATAGTCAATGTAACAAAGTAAACAGTACTATAAACAGTGAGAATACTGTTCTGACAGAAGTAATGAGAACACTAATGTTTTTTTTTTTGTTTTTTTTTTACCAAATCTACCGATGTTGCTGAGTTCTTAAAAAAAACTCAAAGACTAGAGAATATTTTTTTTATACCATTTAAAATCTTAAGTGGAATTTTTACTGGTCTCTGAAACGAATTGGATGGTGAAGTCAAATTTGCAGGAGCAGAATTCAGGAAGGAAAATGTCAGAGTTGGGAAAATGGTCCTTCTGCTGCTCTACTCTTCAAATCTAAATCAAGCGTGAATATGGAGTCGCAGCATCACTCTGTACTTACAGATGTATAAGTGCCAGTGGTTACTGGAAATCAGCATTACCGGTAAAAACACAAGCGTAAAAGTACATGCAGGCCTCTCGCGTACTCACAGACAATTGAATTACATCATAATTGTTATGATTCACGTTTTCTAGTTCGGTTCATATGTTTCCGGTTTTATTTTGTGATTTCTTGTCTGGTCCTGCGTTCTCTCCTTATGTGTCTGATAGCTTCACACCCAGTTTCCCTTCCCACCTGTCTCGTTACTAATCATCCTAATGTGTCGCACCTGCTGGAATCCTCTTGTATAAAAGTCTGCGTGTGTTGCCCGGTCCTTTGTCAGATCGTTGAGTGTCTTGCCTTGAGAAGCATTCCTCGTCTTGCCTTGCCTTGTTTCTGTAAGTGAATATGCCTAGTGCTGCTAGTTTAATTTGATAGAGTTGTTTGTTTGATATTTTTCCTAGTCCTATTTCTTGCCTTTTTGACAATTGTTAATTTTTCTAAATTTGTACATTTTTGCTCACGAGAGTGATTTTGATTTCTCGTTTTTGGATTTATGATTTACCCATTGTGGGACTTTTAAGTTAACTATTATTCACGTGTTTTTGTGCATGGCTTTTTGTTAAATTAAAAAGCATTAACTAATCATAAAGATAATTGTTGTATGTTCACTGAATTTGATAAAATAAATCATTTATTTTTAAATGAAGTTTGGACTGCCACTGGGTCTGTTGTCGAGAGAGTTTTAACAATAATGAAAGATGACTTCAAACACTGCATCTCTATGCCACATTACCTCAGGTCTCATTTTTAGATCCTTTTTTTTTTTTGAAGAAAGAAATTGGAGCAAACGCTGCAGGAGGATTATCTGAAAATGACACTTAAATCCTGTTGGTGCAAAGATAATATCATCAGATGTTACCAAGGTAATATAGGTGTTTTGTTTTGTTTTTGTTGAGAGGAAAATTACTCTGGGAATGAATGCTAAAAAAAAGACAATAAAACCACACTACAAATGCACCAGTCTTTCCTGTCATTCCGAAATTTCAAAGCAAGACGTCATAGTCATTAGAGATGGCAACGTGTCTGTTTGAAATGACGGACACGTTGACTCTACACGGACTCTACAGTGTCGTGCATCTCAAAGCTCAGTTTCAGCCATTATGATAATTCTTTTCAGCGGTTGCTCTGAGGAGAAGGTAAGAGGCATAAGGGAAGCGACGTGTTTCACTAAAGCAACACCAAGGTGGTGACAACGTATGTGATGCTTTCTTTATGCCACTGGGTGACAAATGGGATATAATAGCTGCTACTATTAGGACACAACGCCACGCTTTCATCCATCCCATTTAATTGGCTCCGTCATTACTGGAATGAGACGTACGAGAGGAGAGATGCGTCTTCACGAGACCCAGCCAATCACATGTAATGTATTCAGTGATTAGGTCTGTACTCTAAAGAGACAGGGACGCGTGGAGCGGGTACTTCTGTTGACAAGGCTTCATTTCCACAAAGGAAGTGATTTATCCAGGTTTCAACCCCAAGATCTCTATCTGAACGCCCAGGTCGCTGCAGACTCCATCTGACTCCATCTCAAACCATCATGGAGAAAGTCTCTGTTTTTCTGCTCTAGTAAATCTACCTTTTTTTTCTCGGCTAATGCACCGTTTCATCCAGAGAACAGCCTTATCTTATACGGAGCTCTATAAATAGCCCTCTACATAATCTATCTGAGATTTCATAGATTTGCTTCAGGTATAACGCTCTACCTGCTGAATTAAGTCCAAAGTAGTGAAAGACACTTTATCCCACACACACACACACACACACACACACACACACACACACACGGAAACACACATTGAAAGTCTTTTCACCATCACGTTTATACCCAACCTGTCAAAAGATGCATATTTGATGTTGAGGTGTTGAAATATGGTGCCACCCACAGCTGTAACTGTTTATAAACATCTGTATTATGGGATCATGGATGGCTAGTTAAAACTCCGTGCTCCGTCTGTTAACAGTTTACATCGTAGCTCTTTTAGCTCAGCTCTATTTTGGGACTGAAAACATACAGTAAAAGCACCAATCGCCTGTTTTCTGCATCAAAAATCTATTCAGAATCTTATACAAAGTGCTATAAATAGCCCTTTACATAACTTAGAGGTTCCATGGATTTAATTTAGGTATAATTGCTCTACCTGCTGAATTAAGTCGAAGGCAGTGAAATACACTTCATCCTACACACACACAGAAATACACATCGAAATATTCTTTTCACTATCACATTTAGACCAAATCTGTCAAAAGGTGCATATTTGATGAGGAAGTATTGGAATGTGGTGCCACCTAAGCTAATCAAAACTATTAACTGCCGGGGGGTGTTGTATACCAGAACACTTAAGACCCCTAACACCAAAAAAAAATCAATATTATCAACACATACTGAGTACAGTATACAGCTCTAATTATTTACACGCATCTGTATTATGGGATCATCTAGTTTTCCTCAAATAAAAACTCACTGCTGGTTAAAACTAAGGCTCCATCTGCTGATAGTTTACATTATAGCTCTGTTAGCGTAGCTTGTTTTGAGACAGGAAACAGGTACAGTAAAAGGACAAATCACCTGTTTTGTCTTCACTTCATTTTGTCAGGTGCATTAAAAATCTATTTGGAATTGGACAAACAAGGTCTGAAATTTCCCAGTTTAGTCTGCACATGGACAGCAAACGACAACTTAATACAGGTCATAACATTTTGTGTAAGTTGGGAATATCTGGGAGTACGCTATTTTTTTTTTTCCAATTTATTAATTAAATGAAATACATTGAGAGGAGTGTGGTGTTTACAGGCCAATATTTTAATCATCTCTACTAAATACATTTACATAATAATAATAAAAGTATCTTATTATTATTATTATTATTATTATTATTATTATTATTATTATTATTATTATTATTACTATGATAACCTGTGAAATATAAGTGTTTGAGTTATTGTGGGCAGGAAACAAATGTTGTGGTTGTAGGTCATGTAATATTAAAAATGAAAACTTTAGGAGGAATCTTGCCTCTGAGGTGACGTTCATTTGCCTTCAATCTGATCATTTTAAATGCAGAGTCTGGATATTAAGGATAAAAAAAACAAAACACTGTGCCCGTCGATTCTGTTACAAGGCCTTGCAGTTTTAACAGAGATTTCAGATTTCAAATCTCCGCATTTTTTTGTACCTGCCAGGGGAAAGTAGGACATATTTTTGCTCTGTTGTACAGAAAATGGAACACAAAAAGATGAACGGCAGAGTGTATGGCATTTGGCAGTGGATGACAAATACATTATTGGTTTGCGCACAGCAGCAAACAATCCACGCGCTGCTTGGGAGAGTGAGCTGTCACATTTCCTGCACCCAGACAGCGTCACACCATAAATATCAATAAAAGAGCGCGCGAGAGATGTCCTCTGGGAGACTGCAGCCCGGTACATGAATTACAAATGTCACCAATAAGTTTAGGAAAAAAGGGGAGAAGGACTACAGCGGGGTTCTCATTTCATTCCCGCAGAAAACTAATTTTACCTGAGGGGAGATAGCATCAAATGATGGCAGGCTTTAGACTCCTGTCA
Source organism: Gymnapogon annona (assembly GCA_029814585.1). Taxonomy (NCBI): domain Eukaryota; kingdom Metazoa; phylum Chordata; class Actinopteri; order Kurtiformes; family Apogonidae; genus Gymnapogon; species Gymnapogon annona. The sequence continues at coordinate 8,504,777 of JAPTHA010000007.1, forward strand.
GCTGTACAGTGAACACCTGGATAACCATCGATCAACAGCTGATGGAAAGAATAAAAAACACACAACCGTGTAACGACGATAATAAAACACTCCTCAACTACCCCTGTAATAGTGAGGCATTTCAGCCCCGCGCTGCCGCTTACTGCTATAAGGTGGCAACTCATTTAAAGGTTAAATATATACCAATTAAGCTTTAAATGATCCATCTACTTAATATTTAATGACCAACAAATCCTAAAAAAAAGAAAATAGTTAATTTTGCATCGACATCTGCTTCGTTTGACCGACTGAGTTTATGTAAATATATATCGGGTTTTGTATTGCAAATAAGATTTGGGACTAAACAACGAAAACTATCTTCCTTTAGAAATACATGGGTCAATTTTTCAATATTATACAAATGTTGATGAGATGAATTGTGATGTGCGCAAATTAGATTACATACCCTTATTAGTCCCCTGCGGGGATATATCAGGTTACAGCAGCACATATAAGACAAGACACACACAGAGAGATGCTGTAAATATGATGAAAAGTAAGAGTAAATCATAATAATATAAATATATAAATAGAAATAAAGAAAAGAAAAGAACAGATTGAGTGCAACAGTAAAGATCAATAAAGAGATAATGTCAGATATATAGTAATATACAGTTCTATAGTTATGCAGTTCTATAGTTATACCCTTATTGTTATATAGTAATAAACAGTTTAAAGTTTTCGCACAAAATACACGGTGCAGTCACTGCTAAAATCATTCACTTTAATTACTGGATAAAATATGATAATTTTTCACTGAAACGTATTGAAGAATGCCTATCAATTAATATAGCCATGTTATTTTATGCTACTCTTTTAAGACACTATTTCCAAGCATAAGAATTCTATTATTTCTATATATTGCAGCATAATTATCATGTTGGGTTTTTTTGTTTTTCCTTTTTTTTAATCTGTAATCTTTAGGCAGGTTACAATTCAACCTTCTATGCATCGCCAGAAATATACTGTCAGTCAAATCAACAGATATAATATTGACTATGGAAACATGGAGTCAGTGGTTCAGTAACATTTAGCAGGTATTTGTATTTGTATTCAGCATGTGGCTCTGACCATGAACACACGCAGCGTCTTCATTGTGTAGCTGCTTCACCCTCTGGAGGGTCATCACAGTAGAGGCTATTACAGCTACAACCAGATCAAGGCAGGATCCGTGCTAAATACCAGGAGGAGTCTGGAACATCTGACCAGAGCCCATGATGCAACTGGAGAACATACAAACGCCACAGGAAGGTCACAGCCTGGATCAAACCCACGACCTTCTCACTGTGAGGCCAACCACTTAGTCTTCTTATGGGGGAACATGCAAAGTCCATACAGATTGATCCGCTGCACCCCACGAAATGTGCGCACGCACACACACACACACACACACACACACACACACATGCACAGAGAACTACCATCGATGGTGTCATCTGGTAGTTAATCCAGCTGCGTTTCCATATAACATGTACATTGACTCCATACTTCACTTATAACCATCACACTGTCACTACTTGTAACTGGATTTCACCTGTAAATACTGCTTGTATTCTATATGCCTATTAACCTTCTGCCCTTCAACCTTCTGAACCTTCTGCCCGACGCCAGCAGGGAGAACAGTCCATGATGAGGATGGGTGGGGTCAGAGTATTTACCCGTGTTTACCTCTATCTCTCCCCTACTCACCCCCCCCCTCCTTATGTCCTTCTCTCTCTCTCTCTCTCTCTCTCTCTCTCTCTCTCTCTCTCTCTCTCTCTCTCTCTATCCCTCTCTCTTTAACCCATTAACTGGTCTATGCAGACGTCCATCCTCCAGGAGTCGGGGTCTGCTCCAGGTTTCTGTCTGTTAAAAGGAAGTTTTTTTCCTCACCAGTGTGTTCACACCTGAAGGATTCTGTTGGATTTCTATGACAACTAATCCCAGAGTCTGGTTTAGACCAACTCTATATCTAAAGCGCTGTGAGATCACCAGTGTTATGATTTGGCGCTATATAAATAAACTGATTTGATTTGAAAAACTAAATTTCGTCGTTAGAATTTCAGTTGAGGGATGTATCCTATAACAATGCTGTAATGGATGAGTGAGATTAAGGTAGTAAAAAAAATGATTAATAATTTACAGATAAAAGCACAATTTTTATCTGAGGATTTTTTTTTAGTCTATCGATTTTCAATAGGAGCATATTTCAGATATTACACAAATCCACAAGCACTATTTTGTGCCTATGGAAACATTTTTAATCAAAGCGTAGCCTCTCGTGCCCCAGCCTGTGGTCGGACGTACGCAGTAATATATCATGCTTAGATTCATTGACTCGACCTCTAATTAATAGCGGAGCTGGCAGTGCTTCCACTCATCTCTAATGTTCAGACTCAAAAACCCACTGAGATATAAGAAACACTTGAACTGCATGGCCTTTTCAATTAGCCCTTTTATTTGCTGTGAGGCCGGAAATAAAGAGGCATTATGCGCGACACCTGGCGAGGCAGATGTCTCAGTGATGGCCCTGGCGGAAGCCGACTTCACCTCAGAGACGAAGGGGTGACATGTCGGCGGTGAAATTGCCAAAATTTTGTGAAACTCTACTTTTTTTAAAACTTTGATTTTATTTTGATTTTTTATTAGAAAACATTGCAGCCACATTCATACACCACAAGACCACGCTCCCGACCCACAATGGCAGGGTTTGAGGCGACAGACAAAAAAATAAAAAAATAAAATAAAAAACCAAGACCATAAATAAGTGAATGGCGCAGAGAGACAGATGACCTCACACCTCCTACATCCCACAAGTTCTGCTCAGGTATGTAGAGCTGAGTCCATGTGGTGTATATATGTATATGGAGCTGAGTCC
>JAPTHA010000007.1:8530880-8543622 GCA_029814585.1 Gymnapogon annona
TGTGTGTGTGTGTGTGTGTGTGTGTGTGTGTGTGTGTGTGTGTGTGTGTGTGTGTGTGTGTGTGTGCAGATGTATGTCTGTTTTGCTGCTGAGCCTTTAATTTCTACCCGAGACACATTAAAGGCCTATGGTATCATATCGTATCCAGGCAGTTTCCTCCTAATATTCCACTCAATGTCACTCTCTCCCACCTGCACTGCAGAGTGGGGGGTGGCATTAATGCTCTAGCTGACAATAAACTGCATTAATGAACTGTAAAGCATTCATGTTGACCTGCTGCCCCTCAGCGTAGCCCACGTCAAACTCCATCACATCCGCTCTGATGTCAGCACTTATGAAGAACACGGGTCACGCTGCATAAGCAGCTGCTGATGGCGTCTGTGCACTTGACAGTGTGTCGCTACTCTCCAATTAAGTCATTTCCTAACAGTGAAAAACCATTTTAACCCATAAAGACCCAGCACTAGTTTTTTGGTAGTTACCAAATGATTTTTATTTCCTCCTTTACTTTTCACCGTTCATTGTAATATTAAATTTGTGAATGTCTTGTAGTTTCCTTGACTTAAGTTACTGATAATGTAGATGTTCATGAAAGGTCACAACAAAGTTGAGTATTATTCAGGTAAAAAATTAAGATGTGATTTTTTTTTTATTATTATTTAGTCATTCACACTCGAGTGCCAAGACTTAGTACTTTTTTTTTTTTTACAATGAGCCCGTAATTAAAAACGCTAATGTACAATGTACAAAAATGTACTTTTGTACAAAAAGTTCTTATAGCACAAACTAGCACCAATGTCTAGATGGTGTTTCCAATGAATTTGAAAGCATCTAAATATCTGAGCAGGTGCACAAATGCACAATATTCACACATTAGTCACCGTTGCAATCACACCTTCCGAGTCTGAACACACTCCGCACACACTCCTTAATCACCTGTGGTGTTGCTTTTGTGGTGACTTCCCAATCCCCTGCAACGTCACCCGGTTCATTCAGACTCTAGCATTAAAGAGAAGAGACAGGAAATAGGAATCTGATCAACAAAGCGTAGCCGGTAAATCACAGTCTGTGCGTCTCTACAGGCACACGGTTAAAGGCCTATTGCTGAAAATAAGGCTTTAAATCAAACAATGGTGGGGAGAAAAAAAAGGGGGGAAAGGAAGAAAGCGAGGGAATGAATAAAAATCAGACAGATGTTTTATTTATCATGGAGAGTCTGGTTCAGAGGAGCTCTGTATGTAGAGTGTCATGAGAAAAGTTATCATTTGGCGCTATATAAATAAAATTTGATTTATCCTGCTGGATTTCCAGTTGTACTTGGTTTAAATGGTGCAAATTTAACACAGCTGGTACCAAAGTCGTCAAATAAATCATCAATACAGAACTGATATAAGTCCAGGTTCAGTATTTTCTCAGTGGATGTTCACGCCGGAAAGACATCTGTAACATCTGGTGCGTTTCAGTTGCCTTTTATCGTTTGAACCTGTAGTTTTTAATGTGCGTCGGGCCGCCTGTAAACAGACGTCCATTCGGTTTTCGCTCCGGGAGGCAGCTGCAACACAACAGATTGATTTCCTTCAACGGGATAATATCAATATTTATTCAACACGTACGGGTTAATGGCAAATCAATCTTTGTCGTTCCCGCTTCAAATGAGGAGGAAGAGTCGTTAAAGTCAAGACGAAGGGGCTGGGTGAATGACAAAAGCCTTCAGCGAGGATCCTCAGGTTTTATGACATCATTAAACAGGAAAAGATACAACCATCGGAGATATATAAATTTCACATTACGCCATAAAGTGAGGACGGCCGTTTCTTCCGAGGGTCCTCTCTTCCCCCGGAGGAACATCAGGAGAAATGTATTTGGGCTTTATTTCCTTTGCTCGTGGCTTCCATCGCTGTAATAACTGCGGTACTAAGAGGCCCGACGACCACCACAATGTAGATCACCTGACTTCAAATAGGGAAGTTTGCCAAACGTGCGCATTCGCTCTCATTTCATTTGCATAGAAACTTGAATGACTTAAGGTCATTCACAGGTTGATCTGCCGGAAAAAAACTGGAGGTAGTTCAGTTTTATAGCGTGTCGCACTCATCGACGAGCAATGAACAACAAATATGATAAGGTTGTACACAAAGCCACAGAGCTTTTTTTTCTATATGCTTTTCCTAAAAAAATAAATACAAAAATGCAAACTGTGATACAAATGATGCTCCTTTTTAGTAACAAACATCTGATTTTTGAGAAGACCAGTGTCCAAACACCTCCATGTTCAGAGTTAATGGACATAAAAGTTGTATTTTTGTACTGTAGGTGTCTGAGATTGTATGAAATGAAATGCACACTGCAAATAAAACTTATTATTGTTTAAATTATTTGAGAAAACTTCTAACAGCGCAAATTCAATGATGGCCGCTGCAGTTCATTTGCGAGACACGTCATAGGGTGATTATCCGAAGCAGGATTCAAACAGTAGTTGATGCACTGATGTACAGAGATGTTGGTGTGCCATTATATATTCTTTTCCCCCAAAGGGAACAGTGCCACAGTACAGTCTATAGTGCTATGGTCTATAGAGTCTATAGAGAGCTGCCCAGCGCCAAGGCTGTGTGCTATCAGCTGCTCCAAAACTAGTCCAATTCTCGACCAATCAACACCTAGACGATGACACACCTGAGCCCGACTCCCAGATTAGAGCCTCGCCACAGATACATTTGTTAAGTCGGGCGCCACGGGAGGAACAGCGTGCACCCAGTCAGAATTGTCTAGTGCTGTGAAACGACTTCCACTAAACCCTGCTAATCCGCACAAACTTGCAGAAAACCGCTCTTCTCTCAATACTTCGATTTCCTGCTGTTTTTTCTGTTTGTTCACACGTGTCTGCTTTGTTAAACCGCGCCCGTGGTGTAGTGTTTCACCATCTCCAAGACTCGCTTTATTTGATTGACTTTTAATGTCATCTAGATTTTTAATTAGACAATATTACAGTTAAATTTATACGCTACAAGACTACATCCCCCACCCACAACAGCAGGGCCAGAGACAACAGACAAAACACACGCAACACACACACACACGAAGAGCACAAGAAACACAAAACAAGTACAGTGACAAATAAAAAACAACACATTAAAGATTGCTTGAAATCCTTTAGCAATGGCCTCAACTCTTTATCTGACATTTGATAAACTCAAAATAGTGAGAAAAAAACACTTTATCATTATTAATAGTAATATTTTTTCCCATTGGATAATACTGTATTACAGTTATATTCATACAGTAAAAGACAGCATTCCCAACCCACAATGACAGGATCAGAGACAGACAAAACACAAAAAAATGTAACAAAACAAAAAACAAAATTCCAAAAAAAACAACAGAAATAAGTGCACCGCATGAGTCACAGAGAGACATATATAGACCTAACACCTCCTGAGTGGCTAACAACTGTAAAGAGCTCTCAACCTGCTATACTTAGCCAAAGCAGAGGTACTTCATCTAAGAGGAAATGGAAAAAAAGGTGCTTTTATTGAATACCTCTTTCTTTATGTTACGTCCATGTCTGGTCTGATACACTGAGCCTCGGTCCACACATCTGACCCTGTTGAACTTGATAAGTCATAACCTGAAGGATCGAGGCAGGGTGGCAGTATTAGCGTAGTCCCTTCAGAAGGTACTAAGACAGACCTACCCATATGGGGATGTAATATATGGATGTGTGTGTGGGTGTGGGTGTGTGTGTGTGTGTGTGTGTGTGTGTGTATGGGAGACATGTATCAGATTAATAGTGACTTATATTGTCCTCCTGAGGGTCGTGATGACTTAAAGTAATAAAGTCAGAGCAGAGCTGCGCCAGCGATAGCTTCACTGAAACGTCAAACACTCAGCGCCGGGTTATGAAAATCGTACAACAGATCGTTTTGTTTAGTGCCATATTACTCTCAGTAATACTTCCTGTTAGTGCCGATTTCTTGGCGCGTGTCAGTTTGATGTACATATGACTGTCAAAAGTGTGTAAATATAAATGTACGAGTTTGTATTATGGTATGAATTCTTCGGCGTCACCCAGTGTGACAATGCGTTAACTTTTGCAGCCTGTTTTTTTTATTAGGTTTATTTCAACATAAAATTAAAAGAAAGAAATAACAAAATCAACATTTGCATACACATGTTCAAAACGAGTGGGCAGAAGTCTAAATGTATTAAATCCCACCCCTTTTCCCTGCACTATGATCAATGTCTATCTCTCTTCCCCGAAATAACTACCGCCACCACCTCCACAAATAACTATAATCATCAATTCAGAATACACACATTATCACAATGAAAAGGACGTAAACGAACGGTCCCAACAACAAACACAAAAAAAAGGACCAACTTATACTGAACATAAATGAATAAATACACAGTAACATAGTTATATTGAACCCATAAATGAAACATTTTTATCTATTTATGTATCAATATATTCATATTATGTCTGGAAATAAAGGCAATTTCAGAGCTTTTGTAAAAAAATTTTAACGGATTTTTACTGGTCTTATAGTTCATGCGTAGATGCCGACTTCCCTCCTCAAACTAAAATCTTGACACGTCAAATCGACCCTTGTGGTAGACATTTTTTTTGGATGGTGTTTTTCTTCGAGTGTGTTGTGAACTGGACGGAGGTGGTTCACGGATCAGGTCTGGTCCTCAGGCTGAAGGTTGGCGATGTTTGCTTTATGACCTTTAAACATTACTGCTACACAGATTTTCTTTTTTTACCCCCACACATATTCGGCCTCTCGGTGTGAAAAAGCATGTTCACACAAACTTCGTTCCACAAAATATCTCTGCCCACACACACACAAACAACAGAAAGGTAAGAGATATGACCGCTGGCACCAACGCTTGGACAAACTGTTGTTTATAGTGGATTAAAAATAATAATAGTGGATGAGACTTATATCATGCTTTTCTTCCAGAAAACTCAAAGCGCGTACATCACATGATCCGTTACCCCATTCACTCTCACTCTGGTGGTGGTCAAGTATATTTTGTATCCACAGCTGCCCTGTGGGAGACTGACGGAAGTGTGGCCGCTACGATCCACGCCAAACAAGAAACAGCAACTTAAGGTTTAAACTTGAATCACTATGAATGTGAACACAGGTGGTTGACATTTAATCATTTAGTTTATAATGAGTTTGTCACAACTGTGGTATATGTGTCCACCACCAACAAGTGCATATGTGTCCACCACCAACGTGTGTGTGTGTGTATGTGTCCACCACCAACGTGTGTGCGCATGTCAATCGCCAACGAGTGTGCGTGTCCATCTGTCCATCACCAACATGTGTGTGTGTGTCCATCACCAACGTGTGTGTATGTGTCCATCACCAACGTGTGTGTGTATGTGTCCATCACCAACGTGTGTGTATGTATCCATCACCAACGTGCGTGTATGTGTCCATCACCAACAAGCCATTGTGTACATTTCAGGTCCATGTTCTGGTGCAACTATACTCCTGCATGCATTAAGTGTCACACTATCATTTGCTCATTTCAGTAATTGCTTGACAAAAGCCTTATATATTGATCAACTCAACTGCACCAGCCAATCATGTTCCAGTCCATCACTCCAACATGCACTCTAAGTGTGATCAGTTAGGTACTTGCGTTATTATTGACTCAACACGCGTCAAAGTATTCAAGGACTGTTTAAAGAACTAGACTGGATCATAAAGATAGATAAACCTGTAAAGCAGACACTAAAAGCAGAATAGTCCTAGAGTCCTATTATAGTAAAACTTCAACTGTTTATCACCTTACAAGCACAGTACAACTGCAGATTGAATTACCTTGTAAAAGGTAGTACCACTCACGAAAATGAACCTCCAGAGGCCACGACAGACCTTTCCCCCTACAATGAATTATTTCCAATAGTCGGCCTCATTAAACAAAAGCATAAGTGACACAAACATATGTACAGTGGTGCAACAATAATTGGAAATATGCTTAGTGTGTGTGGTATGTCACAGCTTTCTTTCAAAATAAATAGAAATACAAATGTGGAACAGCACAGGAGGGGGGGCGGTCATCTCTTACTTCAGTCTTCCTCTGTCTTCGCTCTGCCTGTGCTCTTTGAAGTACATAATAACAGATTACCTATTTGGAAACCTCAATTTCTCCATCATATCCTTTACTCAGCCTTGAGCTACTCACCGTTCTCAAAACTTTACAATTTCACACTTACAACTCAGTTGAACAGTGAATAAGACTTGACCAAAATTTTTGGCAACTATAAATTTCCTGCTCCGCACAGCATGTATTTATGTCATTTTAATTTATTTCATTAGTAAATTGCACTTATTCTTGAAGAAACAGCTTCAACAGTCTCATGTGTCATGTATATAGTGTGACTACTACTTCCATTTGTCTTTTACATCTATACATCTATACTATAGATGTATAGATTCTATACTATTTACATCTATACTATATCTATAACTACATAAGATCTATTACCTTAATTCTTTAGTGTTAAACACTAGGTTTCATTCAACACATCAGTTGTTCTTTATTATTCGGACTGAATTTTGTTATGTGAACAGTGTTCCGTCTACTAATATTTGCCAGTAGAAGACATTTAGTACTGTTTGTTTACTTTGACGATACTATAATTTAAAATACATTTGGAATACTATATAATGTAGTTGTCATTTCGACCTTGCAAAAACAATAGGAGGCCTAAGAGTTTTGCATATTACTGTACATGTGAGTATTTATATATAACAGAAATATATATATAGATTTTCAACAGTTGGATCATTTACAGTGCTCCGATCAGTTCTGACATATATGATGAACAATGCCAGCAACTGTTGACATTTTTCCGAGACGCTATGACAAACTCTTATGACTTTGAGGGATGTTTTGTCGCCGAGAATATAAAGGTTTTCCCTCAGAAACACACACACACGCACATACACACACCATGATTCACAGCCAGTTCCATTACCTCCCAACAGAGTTGTTAGACACATAATGAAGTCAGCAGTCCTGGAGATAACTAGCGGGCCCTCACTGTAAACAAGTCAGTGTCACTTCTGCTTTAGAATTCTCTTTATTCTATCAAGGATGTCTTCTAAAGCAAAGTCTGCAGGCTACAGAGTCAGCACGCCACCACTGTTTGAAAACCCACTTCAATTCAATTGGGCCAATAGACGCTGGAGACAAACACTGAAGAGTGAAGGGAGGCCAAACATAATACTCATTTGCGCCGATAGAGAAGTCTTGGCACAAATTCAAAGTCTGAATGTGTTTTTAAGAAATGAAAAGCAACACCCTCCAGTGTAATGAGGCACATGCACCGCTCTCCTCTTTCATAAACTCATTGCAGCCATTAGTACCCAATCAATGCACTCTGCATTTAGCCATTTTGTTTTTAATACGTCATGGTAAGCCACTTTTACACAGAGATCCCGGAAAACACTGGTAAGGTGGTGATGCCCCACTCTTTTTCCACTGTTGGATTATTTCCACAGCCACATCAACGGAGTTACGGAGATGAGACAGGACAGGCGGGACTTTATGCAGCGGACCCCTTGAGTGTTGATGTATAACTTGCGTCACGGTGCCAGTGCTCAAAACAAACACGCCGTTCAAACGAATGTTCACATGGATAGTGTCCACAACAGCGACAACAGCTATTCTGTTCAAGTTATGTTTATTTACTGCACATGACCCGTGCTCATTTTTTAAATCACCATAAATGCCCTATGTGCGTAAATAAAGATGAAATGAATAAAAATGAAAATAAGAAATGTCATTTGCAGCAGGGGTATTAACTAACCATTAAAGCTGATCACCGTCAGTTTCCAAGTTGGAATCTCTTACAGATAATAATACTCCGTTCCCTCCGTTTTCAACATTAAAACGCTGGGAATGAAGAAGAAGAAGCAGCAGGCGACTAAAGAACAACAGAAGCCCCTCTGCCTCCATCTGTTTGGAACAAGCCAAGAAATTAGCAGCAAATAAATCACTTAGTGGTGGCACTAAAAGAACGCTTAGAGGAAAAAGAAAGAAGAACAAAAAAAAAGTGGGCCAAGGGATCAAAAAACAACTGGCAGGAACACAATAATTACATTTCCTTAAGTGAAAGACTTTAAAGACTTGAAGTTTCAATGAAATGAGGCTCTCGTTTGTTTAATTTGTTTGTGTCTTATGAGAGCAGCGCTCCAAGAGGACAGTCTCTCACTAATGGTTCGCCGCCACAAAGTGTTTATACTGAAGACAAAACACAGCAGTCGAGACAAGAAAGGGCAGCAAAGGGTTAAATGAGTATCTTGTCGTAGCCACTGGTGAATAAAACAAGGGATTTTTCAAAATGTTGCCTGGTTACTTATGCAAAATACACAAATGGAGCCCTACAGAGGTGTAATGTGTGTGATTATGAATTGGTGAAATAATTACAGCAGCAGTATGTCTCATAAAAATATGTATAATTTAAGAAATACAAATTCATACTAATTTTATTATTTTTGTTTCATTAGTATCCAGGAGATGCCATCTCCAAATAGACAAAGAAAAAGAGATAAAGACCAGAAACCGTAATAAACCTGTGTACTGTTAAAAGGTTTATTTATTATTTATTTTTATTATAATTTAACTAAGGGTTAAATCACCATCTTCCAGTAGCAGCTGGTGAATAAAATGAGGGATTTTTAGAAATGTTACATGCCAAAATCCTCAAATGGAGCCCGACAAAGATGTAAATAGCGCTATAATTGGTGAAATAATTACAGCCGGAGAATGCCTCATAAAAATGCATTTCATTTGAGAAACAATTATAATTCATAGTAATTTCGTACTTTTAGTTTCATTGGTAGTATCCCGTAGGTTCCATGTCCTACAAGGTTCGAAATAAAACTGCAAATTGCAACCGAGACAAAGTTGTGGAAATTGCAACCGAGACAAAGTTGTGGAAATAAAAAACATCCAGTGCGACCACACCGAGCAGTTCCAAAGCTGTGGAAATATCAGACGCTGAATAACAAAGACCCACTCGAGCCCCTGAGGCTCTCAAAAACTATTCTTACAGCGTCCATTGTCGTCCCAACTAGACGTCCTTCTGTATCAATCAGCCCTTCTCCCAGAATGTAATCTTATGTTGCAGCTGCTTCTACCACCACAGCATCTCTGTGCCTCTCTCTCTCTCTCTCTCTCTCTCTCTCTCTCTCACTCCAGGACCGACTGGTGAGCGACCCGACCCCTTGGTGCAAATTGATGCCGTACCTCTTTTTCCCCTGCTGATTGGTCTCCAGTTCTTCAAAGATGAACACCTTCTGAGCGGCTTGGCTCGTTCTGCCGAAGGCTGGTGCACTGGGATTATGGTGATTATTATGAGGCTCCGGCTGCCTGCAGCTACTGATAGCCTGGAGGGGAGGAAATTAGGGTCAAATTCAACCGTACTTCTTCATTGACGGAGACAAATCACAACCTATTTTGGCGCCTCGGGCTATTATCAACCGCTTTTACCGGGAAGATTTGTGTTGAAAATTAAGACATTTTGGTCTAATGAAGACCAGAACAGAGATGCAAGGGCGTTTTTTTTTAAACACGTTTGCACCTTATAAATGAAACCAAATCTTCATATGTTTATCATCACTAGCACTGGATGTGTATGCATGAATATGTCGACATCTATGAAACACATGGACACTAAGAATTCCTGCTTTCTGGCTTCATCCCATCATACCCAGTGTGACCCAGTCGGAGGAACTGCTGGCTAGTTGAGGAGTAGTGACCTAAAAGTGTGTCGTGGACTTCTTCCAAATGGGTCGTGAGAAGTGTGTAGTTAAGAAAAAGCTTTGTAATTTCATTTTACTATCCATGTGGTGCTCGTATAGTGAAAACATGACTATGACTGTGTTAAATATACATTTAAAAAAAAAAACATTCAAAATGAAAATGTAACATAATAAACAAAAATATAATTAAATCATGGGTATGTAACCCACATACTTTTACACGGAGGACAAAATCCACCTACAGGATATTAAATATTTAATAACTCTGAATTGCAAATCTTAACGTCGTGCTCATAAGCTTTCATACCCAAGTAGGATTTGCAATATGAGAGAGAAAGATAAAGAGAGAAAGAAAAAGAGACAGAGACCAGAAAATGTAATAAACCCGTATACTGTTAAAATATTCAAGTTATTCCTACTATTTTTAGGGCCTTGTTCAGAAGTTACCATTTGACTATCATCATGTACGATACCTGCACCATTTTCACACAACACTGTATCCAGTGAGACTTTTTTGGTTGCGCAGTTGTATTTTGTATATTGAGTGGAGTGCCCTGAATATAGTGATGAAAATACGCACAAGTTTGGCTTTTTAATGAACCCCTCACCGTCGTATTGGACATGTGTCTACAAGGCTATTTTTGAAAAATGTGTTTACTTGATTTGGATTCTAAAAGTGGAACGTGACCATGGCAAAGTGTAGTGTCCCGAGGCAAGACAAGTAGAGAACCACTGGGTTAAATGTCTGGTGTTTAATACACAGAGCTGAGTGTAAAACAGGCAAGAGGACACACGGTGCAAACACTAAAAAACAAGACCAACCATATAGAATATGCTGTTATATCACCCACATCAAATGTGGATTAATGTCAAATTGGCTGAATTATAGTAAAACGTCACGCAATGACGACAAACAAGAGGATCCTGATGTGAGGAGCAACAACACTTTGTCCCAGGAGGGAGCCAGTTCAGGTCCCACATACAGCCTGGAAAAAATGTGATCATAATAACTGACAAATACTCACAACTTCAAATTTTTCTCTGTGGAAATGGAAATATTTTCATATAATTTTCCTGTATTTACACTTAAAATATCATTTCACAAAAACACAGATAACCTGAACAAATATAATCAACCTGAAATGTCCGAAGAGAAATCAGTGTAATGTTAAGCATTCTACCTGTTATTAGATGTTTTGTGTATTTGTTGATCCACTGTGATCTGTGAGTTGTAATGTACATGTATAAATTATAAATTGAGGTATAATACTGGTAAAATTACACTTATTTTTCTCAAGAATTTTGAGGTGGTTAATGTTATTCCCATTGTTTTAAAGGACAGTTTGTAGGCGTAAACATTTTCATCATGCGAGGAAAGTCTGGAGTTCAAATCAAATCAAAGGCTATTTATATAGCGCCAAATCACAACAACAGTCGTCTTAAAGCACTTTACACGCATGGATCAATTAAACACAAATCCAACAGAATCCTCCAGGAGCAACACACTAGTGACAATGGCGAGGAAAAACTGCCTTACCTAAGCAGAAACCTCGAGCAGACCCTGACCCCTGGAGGGTGGTCGTCTGCCCAGACCACTTGGAGTCAAAGGATAGGGAGAAGAGAAAGACAAACAGAAAGAGGGGGAAAGAATGAGTGGGACGGGTGAGTAGAGGGAGATAGAAGCACATGCATGTAGGACTATTACAGGGATGATCATCAGTTACAAATACATCCACAAATGCAAAGAGTTGATGGAACGGGGGGGTTGCGGCAGGAGTCCCGATGATGGCTGAGATGACATTATTGATATGTACTTGGTTTTTATTGTACTGGCCCCGCCCACTTCACACCAAATGTGGCTAAATGTGAATTTGGTCCCTGACCTAAAATGATAATCTTCATTCATGACGATAACCAAGATAAACTTATTGTACCCAAGCATAGGACAACAACGTAAAGCTTTACCATCAACATTTCGGGTGTTAAACTTCGGAACGACTTAAGTCCAGACCTGAAGCAATGCTCAATTCTGATGACATTTAAAAAGAAATTTAAAGAATGTACATGAATGAATTATGAACTCTGTGAAATACAATAAAGTGAACATGTTTTCTTTTGGTTTGCTGTACATTAATTGTATTCATTTGTTTCAGGAAAATGTTTGAAGTGAGCTTCAAATGGGAATGGGGGTGGGATTAAATAAACTCTCCTTCTTCTCACTCCTTTTCAGACATGTGTACATGTGGTGTATTTTTGTTTAATGTAATAACTGCTCTTGTAAAGACGTTGTGAGCTTTATAGTTTGCGTGTCTGAAACAAATAAATTCATTCATTTTGACATCCCCGGTCTAGAACTAAACTTGAAGTGGGTAGTTCCTCTTAGAACTACATAAATCTGTTGAAGTCCTGGGTTCTTGACGGATTTACTGAACATGAACTGTTGATTATTTAGGAGTTATATAGTTATCAGTTTATACCTGCTCTATGGAGGCTGAGTCACACCGGTGCATCATGGGAACAGTTCTCCTTTGTCCTGGTCACCAACCTTCTTGGTAGTTCTTCTCGGTTCAGTTGCACAAGTTAGTTTTTTTTTGGATTTTTTTTTTTGGGGGGGGGGTTCTCCTTCTTTTCCTCTTTTATAAGTTCAATACGTTACGTCTCTCGGGACGAAACGGGAACAGTAACGTTGAACTTCAGTGCTACGACGCTCCACGTTGCATCTTTTTACCAATACAAGGCTCGAGCGCCGCAGATCACTCGCGCGCACACACACATACACACTTAGCTTTCATATTTGTCAAACAGAAGTCCGTGTTTCGTTGTTCGTTAAAATGCACTTTTTGGTGTCCTTACTGTCGTGAACGCAGACTCCGTTAGAGCCGGTATCTAGCAGCCTGTCACGCACCTGTGGCTGCCCCCGACCCCCTACCCCCCCGGGCACCGCCCCCCTC
>JAPTHA010000007.1:8611763-8645192 GCA_029814585.1 Gymnapogon annona
TTTTATTATTATTATAGATTTATTATTTTGATGCCTTCAGTGAGAATCTACAATGGAAATAGTCATGAAAATAAAGAGAACGCATTGAATGAGAAGGTGTGTCCAAACTTTTGGCCTGTAGTGTATATATATATATATATATTATTCCACCTGATTTGTATGGAGGCACTCCTGCCTGCAAGAGTCTGGATGCTGCACTTTTTATCCCATTGTGCTTATACTTTTCCCACATTCATCAGAAAAGTGCTGCAGCCGCGTGATTCAAGCTCCCCTCGCACTCCAGGAGCAAAGATCTACGACGCCTATGCCAGATGAATCTTATTTTTTTTATGGCGAGCACTTAGCATATTTATGTCCTCAGAAGGAATAACACGATGCAGCGAGGAGACAAGACACAACAACCAGGCGGGAATATTTCAAAGGTTTTGTTATTTTTCTGAAAAAAGAACAAAACAAAACAAAAAACACAAAGTCAGACGAGCCTCGTCCCCTGCGCGAAAATACGAATTGCTGTCTGACAGGCCTGTCTGACAAAACAAGAGGGAACAATATATACGCCTCACCTTCCACATATGAGACGACACAGCAGACACATTACCATCGATATGAAAACAACAGCAGGATGTGTGCAGTCTCGCAATGAAAAAAAAAAAAAAAGCAACATAGGACAGTGATGAAGCAGAATAATCACAGATGTTTATGTCTTTCCTCAGAACTTTATTTAAAAGTTATCTTATGAAGACATCACGTTTATCATGTGTGCTCCGACACAGGAAGAAGACTGACGTACGATTAAACCTGACAAACGGTGAAAAGGAATTCCATGTAAGTTAAGCTCTTCTGTTACACACCCGAACATGAATAATAGGAAGTTTTACTGTTAAAGACCCTGATTGATTTAATGAACGCCCGCTCTCTTAACACTGAACCTGCGCCTGAATGAACCGCGACTCTGACAGCTTGCGATGGAAAAAACAAAAACAAAAAATCCAAACTTTTCCGGTCCCATTAGCTTCACATATTTCCTGTGGGTGCGTTCAGCAGTGAAAAGGTGCAAAACAGCACGACGCCGTATATCTGTCCAATCTAACACCATGCACGGTAGCAGATGGTGTGGGTATAGGGACGTAAATAAAAAAAAAAAAAAAAAAAATCTTCTCATGCTTCCTTTCCTCCGCTTACAATAATGAGCATGCACACACACAGACACACACACATATATAGTGATGATGATTTCTTTCAGCTTTATCCCTTCGGGGCTCCACACAGCAAATCCAATACGCATATTTGATTTGGCAGGAGTTTGTTTTTTTTTTTTACGTCGGATGCCCTTCCTGACACAACCCACTGTATGCTCATCTCGGGAATCGAACCCGGGTCCCCTATGCACCAGCACGGTGCCTTACCAACTGATATAGTAAAAGTAGGAATTATTAGCTGTGTCAATCCATCCATTGTCTTGCTAAATGTCATTGATGTATTTCAACTGTTTACACCTTCTTCACTGCTGAACTGCCTGCTGTGATGCGTATGTGTGTGTGTGTGTCTTGATGTTACAGAATCTAATGAACCAGGTAAACCAGGGAGTCCCCGACATCCACCGTGAGGCCGTTGTCAGCCAGAGTGATTTTCTTCTCCTCCAGATTGACGTTGAAGACACATTTGTTGGAGATGGGCAGTTTGCCCTGCTCCTCCTGCCCCAGGACGGGCACCCGCCGAGGCCCCAGCACGGGGTCCTCATACCTCATCAGCTTCACTCGTGACAAATCTACAAGAGAAGAGAAAAGGTGGAGAGAGTGTGATAAAGTCAACGTTAAAATGGCAAAATACAGGTGGAAAAAAAACAAGCGTTGAATAAACCAGTTCACACACTAGTCTGATATAATCCAGTACTATTGTTTCACATTCATCTGCTTCTATATATGTACCTGTACTGGTCACTGGTCATGCTTATCAGATTAACTGTGCTGTATGTATCACCTATAAGGAAGAGAGGCACAAATACAGTTAAAAAACTGCCACAAATGCCCCACACTGGACCTTTTTAACATGTGAATTATGTGCGGGGGTGCAGAACTTATGGGGAAAGGCCATGGCTGGTCAGGAGCGACGACCACCCGTAAACAGTGTTTGAGTGAGTGTGAGTGAACAAGCATCAGTCAGTGAGCAGGCTGAGTGGCTGCTGTCCTAGAGACGTGACCCTGCACTGGATGGGGGTGTTGTCTTAGACTGGTGTCTGCTGCGCGGGGTCAGTGACCAGTCCATCACAGCCCAGGCTCAGTGTCTGGAAGCAGGACTGTATCTGGACTGGTTTCTGGATGTAGTTTCACTAGAATGTTTTCACTAACGTGGACTTCATGTGTCATTACCTGAAGCTACTGGTTACTGTTACATGTTCCGTGACTTTACTGAACTCTTATTAGCCTAAAAACTTCCCAGCGGAATCTTCCCGAGGCATTAATAAAGTTCTATCAATCTAAAATAATGACGGCACTGTAGATGAGCACGAAGGACAATCCCATCAGCCTTTTGTTTTTGTTATCCAGTAGAGGTGAGCTGAGCCTCTCTGCTTTCTATACCTAAATTTCAAAGCACATTTATCTTTTTTCCTAATTCTATTCATTCAAACTTATACAGCTCCTTAATAAATTTAAGAAGCAGATGGATACAAAAATGTACCTGTACTGGTCATGCTTATCAGATTAACTGCTTTGTGTATCATTTATAAGGAAAAGAGGCACAAATACAATTAAAAAACTGTCATAAATGCACCACACTGGACCTTTTTAACATGTGAATTATGCGTGGGGGTGCATGGGGAAAGGCCATGGCTGGTCAGGAGTGACGACCACCCGTAAACAGTGTTTGAGTGAGTGTGAGTGAACAGGCATCAGTCAGTGAGCAGGCTGAGTGGCCGTTGTCCTAGAGACGTGACCCTGCACTGGATGGGGGTGTGCTGGTGTCTGCTGCGCGGGGTCAGTGACCAGTCCATCACAGCCCAGGCTCAGTGTCTGGAAGCAGGACTGTGTATGGACTGGTTTCTGCCACATTTGTGTACGACAAGTGGATTTGGCTTGAATGTTTTCCCTAACATGGACTCCATGTGTCGTTACCTGAGGCTCCTGGTGACTGTGGAGGTATGTTCCATGATGTTATTGTACTCTTTGGCTACGTTCACACAGCAGAAAAAAATCTGATTTTTTTGTTACAAGTGACCCATATCTGATTTTTTTATGACAGTGTGAACAGCACAGATCTGATGTTTTCACACCAGACCCAGGCCGTTTTCATATGTGGTCCTAAATCGGATACGTATCTGATGTTTTTTAAAGCAACCGCAGCCTTTTGTTTTTGTTGTCCACTAACAAAATCATTTAAAACATGTAGTGGCGAGCTGAGCTCCTCTGCTTTCTACGCCTAAATTTCAGTGCACATTTACTGTAGCTTTTTCCTAATTCTATTCATTCGTACTCTTTTACAGTTCCTTAATAAAAAGGAGCTCTTTCGTTTCTTGATTTAATTCAACAAAGAAATTCAAAGAGGCAGAAATGCTGCTGGGAGTTCCCTGCTCCCTTAAAGATAATGTTCTGTTTTAATTAAATACATGTTTAAAGGATTTCGTCAAACTTTGGTGTTGGTGCGACACCACGTTATTCAATTTTATTGCAAATGTAAACTGCTTCCAAATATTGGATCGACATTTCATGCTGCCCAGCTCTAATACGGTGGCAATTATTTTTAGTGCACAAACAAATCAGAAGATACGGCATTCGAGGCATTGTTTTACATCTGCAGCACAGAGTACATGATAAACACGTATGACAGGAGGTGTGATTGTGTTTTTTTTAATGCCTTTTATGCTGCAACTTTGTTCTGCCTTCAGTTTGTACCCTACCTTTTCATCTACAAATGTTTTCTTCTACGAGAGGAGAACTTTTCCTCCTTCCTAATGCCAGCAGACTGACACGAGGCTCCTGAGTCAGGCTTATGAGACTCTACAGTACATCCATTGTGCTTACTAACCTTTAATGAGTCTGTTGACCTTGGCTAGCCTACGGATGATGCTGTCTCTGCTGTCCCCCTGACGGATGTCAACCTTTGTAGAAAACAGGCCGTTGGACGGCTGGGGGTTGATGAGGGACACACACACTCCGGGCTGCAGAGACAAAAGGCACACCAAAAATGTCTGTGTGGAGGATCATTTTTCAGATCAGGTCCATGCCGACATGGCCGCGGACAAATGCAGTACCGCCGACAGACAGCAAATGTAAATGATATAGAGAGAGAGAGAGAGATAAGAGAGAGAGACAGATATAGAGGGATAGCGATACAGACACATATAGAGATAGAGACACATATAGAGAGATAGCGATATAGAGACACATATAGAGATAGCGATATAGAGACACATATAGAGATGGAGACACAGACAGATAGACAGACAGATAGACAGATAGACCTTTATTGTCCCACAAGGGGAAATTCCAGATACAGCAGCAGAACACAAAGACTAGAAAAAACAGTGTAGAACAGATATACAACAATTGAATACTTCAAAGCCTACAGCTGTGTGCCTGATAACACACGCATTCATGAAGATAGCTTCCTTTTAGAGCTGACACATACGAATAAATATACCTCTGATCGGAAAACACAGAACGGTTTCCCTGGGCAACAGTCCTCCTTTACTTTGTCATCGGCCTCAGATGTAAACAGAATGTCAATCTGCTCCAGCTGTAAACGAGGAAAGACGACAAAAGTGCAACAATTATTCCCGCTGACACATACAGTAGGTGTGTTGACAGGTGGTGACACACACAACGGCTGTGTTCAACTCAAACTTAATGTGGGTCTTTAAAGTGTCAAGACAACAGAAAAATTGACATGCATGTTAAGTTCTGCACTTTGAGGGTAAGAGCGGGGAACTGTCCTGCTTCCTGTTATAAAACCCATCTGAGTCTTCCCCCAGTCATTCTGACAGCAATATATTTAGTATCATGTACCCACATGTCATGAACCACACAAACACACACAAACACACACACACTGCTGGATAGACCACAACTTGCTTATTTGTCACTTGTTACTGCATAACTTTGTTCTTACTTCAAAATTGTGCATTAAAAACGGTCCATGGAACTGGGTCTTTTTTGCTGGGGAAAACTGGGAAGTTTGAGAACACTTCGGGGCTTCGGTTCATGTCCTTTAGCTCAGCTGTGTGATGCTGACAAAGTGCTGAAAATATTCAGAATTACAAGACCTCGAACTAACTCCCTCAGAGCCTCAAACAATAACAAACTGGATTGAAATGACACTTCCATAGGCACTTGAAACGTTTTAATCCGAAGCTTTGATTGACTCAGTCCACAATTCACACACTAATTATGGTAAGGTACATTATCACACCTGTCACTATAGCAACCAATGCGTGTTAACGGCCTCTATGACCGCCACCAAACGCTCATTCACATTCACACATCAGTATCCGTGACACTGGAGGCAATGTGGGTCAGGTGTCTTGCCTGAGGACACAACAGCACATGGCTGGGATGGAGCGGGTTTTGAACTGACAAACCTCTTTATTTTTAGAATAATGTGCTCTTTACACATGCAGTTTTGCGTAAGCGTGATGTGGTTGCGGTTAATGGTATGGGCATCCCTGAACTACTACTGTCTCACATCCATACGCAGCACTCATCCTGTTTGGGTCTTGGTGGGAGGAGTGGTGATATTCCACTGTCAGTCTGTTTGTCCTTTATGACGCACAGTGGCTTCAATTCACACACAAATGTCAGCTCTCGGACATTTACATGTTGGCGGGTGGGGTGGAGAGGTATGTGGAGGAACCTGGCTAATGGTTACAAGTGCAGCTGCATTCAGATTCAGTTCGCCATCCATGCGGACAGGGCAGCTTGAAACGTTCCGCGGGTGATGCGGCGCAGGCAGATTCAAAGCCGACTACAACTTCACACTGGTTGAATCTCATTCAAGTGTTACAGTAAGTAATACATCAAACAATCGCAGCTGTACATGATACGGCATATTTCTGTGTTGTGTCTTCAGTGTGGCCTCAAAGTATTATTATCTATTGAAACACAGGAGCTGGATTCTGAGCATTAGTTTGAGGTGCCTTCTGTACAGGGTTTCTTTTTTTTTTTAAAGCTGTGCTGGTTTTCTCAAGTATCTTTGAGGCTTGGATTTTACTTTTTGTCTAAGCTTCCGCGCAGACAAAAGTATTAACGGCTTTCTTGACTGACAGCTTAGCTCAGGGTTGTCTCGGCTGAGTTCTGCAGAGGCGGCGGAACCCGGCTTTAAAAAAGGAGATATTTTTATTGAGGAAAAACCACAGACGGCAAATAAGCGTTACAGTTTGCAGCGCTGCAATGACAAGCAGCACAATCCAAATAAAGTTCACTTGTATGTGCTGAACACAGTCATAGTGGACATACTGTTAGATTCACAGATTTCCTTATGTCTACCAAACCAATATAGATAAAACAGGCAGATGGAACAAACGAATCAATTAATAGCATGTTTTTTGTTATCATCACCCTATTGCTACGAAGCTTGTGTTATGAAGACTAACTGTAATCACATCTACAAAGGGAGACCAAACTCTGCTCTGTCTGGATTCCAATAGGAGAAATGGCTCAGTTCAATTAATAATGATCTACTATGTGAAGATGGTTGGTTCTGTAACAGTCAGAGGACATCAGTGTGATCTGTAACGTCTTCTCCAGAGATGGGACAGATGATGCCATGTGATGAGAACTAATAGACATTAAACATTAACAAAGGGTTCAATGATGTCAAACAAACTGACTGGTTCTGAAACCTAATTTTACACACGTGCTATTTGTAATGACTCAAATGAGTGATGAGACCAAGTCAAAACACATTCATTACAACTTTACAGTTTTTAACCCCTAAAACGGAGATAGTTTTATGTTTTTATGGTTTCAATAATTTTTATGATTGTTGTTCTACCTATTGGTCTGTTGTTTCTGTTGTGTTTTATAGATACAGTTTTAACAATGTTGTAAAGTGTCCTTGACTAACTTGAAAAGCGCTTTCAAAATTAAATGTTTTATTATTATTAAAAATGATACCCTCTATTTACTCGTGTGCAAATGTTAAGTGTCACTGACTACAACTTGTATGGTTTTATCCAACTCGAGCAGCACCAGGTGATGTGAAATACCTCCAAAGAATTGGTCAAGTACACCAGGTTCTCCATCAGCACAGTCCGCTCATCAAACTCCAGCTCCAGATCCAAAACTCTGGGCCCGTTCTTCTCCAGGTTCTCCTACACAAAGACAAAGAGCCGCAGATTCTCCTTTAAAATGTACCATTATAGAGAAAGATCATTGTCATGCGGATGCTACCACAGAGAGGTTATGGAAAAGAGAAAAGCTTTCCGAACTAAAGATGCCAAAACAAACCATCAAACGCAGAAGTCTGGGAGAGAGAAAACAACTTGAAAGCACATGGACCAGCTTGAAGACACAAATCGTGGAGAAAAGCAAAGCTCGTCATGACTATGTATTAGTTTCTTTCCTTTTGATCATTGCAGCGGAACAGCAACAGCCGAACACACTGTGAATGCCCGTGACAGGCTTTATGGTTCTCATCATTTAGCAGCAACTTGACCCCAACTTTGTGTATACATGGAATTTTATTCAAAATGACTATTACAACCCAAAGACGTGTGAATTTATTGGAATTTTGACAGACTTGTATGTCATCGTGTACTGGGTTGTGAGGCTGGGTGGAAAAGAAAATGAACACACCCAATGAATCTGTTAGTCTTATAAATGACACTTACATACTGTAAGTGTCATTCATGTAAGTGTCATTTATAAGACTTGATCCCGCCACAGAAATGGGAAAGCTTCGAAAAACCTCAGACATTCCAGTTAAAAATGCTTTCTTTTTAAGATGGTCAACAATCACAGGGACAAACTGACAGCTTGAGAGTAGTGAAACTTTGCAGCACTTAAATCAATAACCACTGTGCCGACGCTGAACTTCAATGTAATTCTCCTGCTGAAGCTGTTTTATCATAATGGCATCATTTTGTAGAACAAAGAAAAATCTCACAGATGTAGAGTCCAATCAGTCGACAGTTTCAGCAGACAAAGCTCCAAATCTATCAGAGCAGTATGGAAACTGACAGGAAAAGACTATGTGGCAGCAAACTGGCACTGATTCTGTTGTTAAAGAAGTTTTAATCCATACAGACCCAATGTTACTTTTGTGTCAGCTGCCCAATTACTTTTTTCTCTAGATTTCACCCTTCTTATGATTTATCACCCTTTATTATAATATGATACATTTTCCTGTATTTAATTCATTACAATATGATACATTTTCCTGTATTTAATTCACTGATCATGCAGATGTTCATAAAATCTTAGATTACAATTGAGGGTTATTACAATTAAATGAAGGAAAAGGTTGTTTTTCAGTAGAGATGAATTGAACTGAATGTTATAACAAGTGTCTCCATTCACAGCCATTGATCAACTCTATGGGTTTTATTCATTCATTCATCTTCCAAACCCACTTTATCCTTTGCAGGGTCACTGAAGCCTATCCCAGCTACTCAAGGGCGAAGGCAGGGTTTTACTGAATCAATATTATCGAACAGGGGAAACTCCTTTCCTAGAGAGGCGGTGTCCCGCATGTTTTGGATGCTTCCCTCTTCTAGCACACTTGGTTAAGTTGTTGATCAGCTCATCACCAAGCCCAAGTGTGCATGTAAGAGGGATATTCTTAAAACATGCAGGACACCAGCCCTCGAGGACCAGGGCTACCCACCCCTGTTGTAGAAGATGAGTGTTTCCACTGTAACTATGGAGCCTCTGAACACCCAAATGGATCACAAATGACCATAAAAAGATGTCAAATTGTTATATTTACACGTATTGACAGGATTAATTGATCAATAGGTATAAATCCTTTTAGACCAGTAGATGCTATTGTTCACCAGTTGTTGTTTGGGTCTTTATGGGTTAAAAGCACCAAACAAACAAACAAACAAAAAAAAAACAAGACAGAAGTGCCTTTCTAATGCTGCGAGATTACCTTGATCATGGCGACAAAGGGCATTACTCTCTTCATGTACTTCTTCAGTTCTGGCAGCGCTCCCAACTCGCTCGCTATCACCTTGTTGTCAGGAAGGACCCCGTTGTTGCTCTGGACAGAGTGGAAAAAGACACAACCAGGCATGAGAGGCATATAATGGACATGCAAATCCCAAGAATTTGCATCAAGTCAACTTAATCCACACCTAACCTCCAGTATGAGACACGCTCTGTTCTAGAGCTCCGTGTTTACAGTGTAGTTGTGTTACCTTGTAGTGTTTGCCGAGCAGGGATAAGGCACTGTGTTGCCATGGAGGGTAGGTCTTCGCTACGTAGATGACGCAGTGTGAGGGCTTTGCAGGGGGCTTTGAGTCACCCTTCTATTAAAAGACAAAAAAGGTTATTATACCAGACTGATATGATTTATTAATATTTCAGGATGGCAAAATGACAAAACTTTTACTCCAAGTGCTGTAAGAGAGCAGAGACGTAAACAACTGTATAGACTATTATTAGTAGAACAGTGTCTCATAGACTATGGTCTTAACATGTCAACATATAGTATTTTTTTATATTTTATTTCGATTTTTCATTAGACAATATAAGAGTTACATTCATACACTACAAGACGACATTCACAACACAGAATGACACGATCAGAGACAACAGACAAAACACAAAAAACAAAACAAGACCAAAATAAAAAACCTCAAACACAGTGAACCGCATGAGTCACAGCGAGACATATGTTGACCTCTGACCTCCTAAGTCACACAAGCCCTGCTCAGGTATATAGAGCTGAACCAATGTGTTATGCTGGTACATTTTCGATGTAGTTTATAAATGGTTCCACATCTTGTAGTACATCCTACTTCTTTTTTTCATCCAGTAGGATATTTTCTCCAGGTTCACGCAACTGTTGACTTCTTCAACCAAATCTTGATTGGAAAGGGGCGGAGTCTAATTTCCATATTCTATCAATACATTGCTTAGAGATATCGTATAGAAACATTTTATTATTAAACCAACAGACTAATCTTTCTTAATAGAAATTATTTAGAAAGAGTCGTAATTTCCCCACATGGTCCACTGTCCAGACATCCATGTACAAAACCATTATTTAAAGGGCTACCTCTACTGTCTCCCTTTCTGCCCCTTTCTCATCATCAATCCATCTCCTGGCTTTGGCTCCATGGTAACCAAAACATCTGCATCAGATCAATAGAAATGGTCTGGGAGCCTGAGATATCGGCTTGTCAATACTTGTTTTGCTTGTCTCTGAGCTGCCTACAGCCACTTATCGAAGACCTGAATTGTTGATAAACAATAGACTAACTTCCCTGCTGTGAACACGCTACAGTTTTCATTTCCCAGCCGTATCTCAGAGGATCCTGGAAGCTGTGGTGGAGTGGACAGATGTAGACAATGTGGATAATCCACAACTGCTACAAGGCAAACATGGAGAGCGACAAGTACCCAAATATTTTGTGAAACAAATTTTTTTTTTTTTAAATGTAGACTTCTGCTGTCATTCATTAAGCCTCTTTGGATCAAAGTCTAATGAACTTGTTGCAGAATTTAATTGCATTAAAAGGGACACAATATCCAGGCAGTGATTTTTCTCTTCATTTAAAAGGCGATGGTAAAATACATTTGCCAAGCTCTATATTTTTTTTTTCAGTTTTATTCAGTTATTGTTGAATTGGTTAAGCCAATGGCATGGAAATTATATCTAAAAGCTTTTTGATATTTTTAAAGTTTTTATTATCCTGACCCCCAAAGGTAAGGCAAGGTTTTTTTTTTTTTGTTTGAACAGTTTAGCAGCAGAAGTAGTGGTTCCATTTACACCAAATTTGGGTTTGTATATTCCTTTTGACCCAGAATAAATGTCATTACATTATGGGAGAAGTAGATCAAAGTTCTAATTTTTTCAATTAATTTCTCCCATCTTCCCATTTACTTATAATGTGCAATATACGTGAAAAGGGGCAGGGTTTGTTGCTGCACCGCTTGTTGTCGTGTACTTTATTATTTTCTGGCTCATTGTGTTCCCCCATCAAACTCTGGCATCAAAACATGAAATTGATAATCACCTGAGGGAGAAAGATTCACGGACCGCTACCTCTGAATTATTTACTACACTTCATCAACACGTTGAAACAAGTGCTGGATTCAACAAAAACCATGAAAAAAAAAGAGATACCAATTCTTAAATCAATAATTGTATAATTACTTCATAAGCCTTTATAAATAAAGTATGTGCAAATGCAGAAACATGTCGTACCTTGTTTTTGGGAGGTAACATGTAGCCTTTGAGCCGCAGTCTGAGGTCATGCGCCGTCTCCATGAGGTACTGAGATGAACGGATCAGGATCTCGTCAACTGGTCCCGCCACGGGCCAAGACGCCTTCATCAGAGAACCAGGCTATCGGGATGAAAACAAAGTAGACATTAATAGAAAAACAACACACATTCATATTATTATATTCTGTGTTATTACATTATAACGTATTATCTGTGTATTAGAGGTGTGAATCTTCACTGGTCGTATGGTTTAATTTCAATAAATTAATATAGAATACAATAGAATAGCGACTTTATTGTCATTTCGGAAGTACACAGAGTGGGCTTTGTAAGAAAATTTGGATGCAATTCTTTTTGCAGTTTTCGGACTGATAAAAAACAGCGGGTCTACAGTAATAAAGTATACATAAATACACTGTCTAAAAGATCCTCTGCAATAGCTATATATATATATATATATATAATTTTACCCATGCAACAACAAACAAGTAGATAATACTGGAAGTTCTGGTAAATGTACATACAGTAGCAGCAGATGGAAGGAGTATTCCTCTCTTGTATAAAATAATTGCACATATATTTCACACCACACATTTAAGTTGTCACTTGAATAGGAGGAGTGAGTCTTTCACATCTAGAGTCAGTATTACACAAGTTGTCCGTGGTATTGCACATGGCGTCCATGGTATTGCACTCACATATGACTCACATTACCATAATCGATGCCACTCGAGCCCCCAGCTCTGTCAAATGTAAAGAGCATAGGGTGTTCAGACTGCAAACTGCTCGAGATGAATGAAATATACGCGTGTCATTTAGAGAAAAATCAATTCCAAACAATGCTTGCAACAGGTCAGGACCACTTACAATTGCTAACATCAACAAATGTGAGCAATTTGAACAATCACTTGTACATGGCATTCAGGAACACATTTGCTAGGGGTAATGCTTCTTGCCTATTGTGGTATTTCTGCATTTTGACTGGGAAATGTGCAGGGCCACAGTTTCCAGAACAACAATTTTATTACCTTTGAGATTTGTTCAGAGATTTCAGCTTCCAGTTTAGTGCTGGAAAGAATGCGTGCATTGGCAGTCACATCCCTGACTTTCACGGTTTGAATGAGCCCAGACTGAAAACCTCACAAAAATATTAAACAAGTTTGATTTGAGAGGAATGTCGAAATGAGAAACAGACTAAATTGACGACAGGCGATTTGGCCAACTAGCCAAAATCAATCACTCATTTTATTTGCAACCGGTATGATACTCCCCTGTCAACATTTCCCTACCACTCCCTTTCAATAATCAGAGCCCGACAGTCTATACTATAAACAGGTGCATCTTCCCAATACTAATATATATGTGACTACTTTCAGCTTGGTTAATTAATGAAAAAATATAACTTTCTCTGCAATATATCGTAAGTATGAATATTCACTGGTCATACAATCTTATTTGTGTACATAATGGTACCCGGTCCTATCCTATGAATGCATTTGTCAATAATAAACAGTGAACTATTCATAGCTGCAGGAGCCTTTCTTTCTGTAATATTCTCAAGTTTGACATGACGTGCACTACCTCTTACAACTCAGTCTGTATCGAAGCGTACAGAGGAGGGGCATCAAACATGCAGCCCAGGGTCCAAAAATGGCAGGCCAACCGGTCTGATCCGGCCTGTGAGACAAATTTGTCAAATGCAAAAATTATACTGAAGATATCTCAAGTGGATCAGACAAGTAAAAGAACAACAATTCCAAAGTTGCCTCTTTACTTTAGTGTGAAGAAAGTAGAATTATGTGAAAATATTTACAATGTACACTTTCCCCAAAGCAGGACAGATAAAATAAGATATCTATAAGTGTAACTTAACAATATTCGGCCTGTTATTAAATGTTTTGTGTATTTGTAGCTCCACCGTGATCTGTAAGTTGTCATGCATATGTGTAAATGATAAACTGAGGTGTAATATTTTTTAAACAGCACTTTTAGTTTTGTGCACTAAAACAAATACGAATATTTATATTTTTTTATTATTATTCATACATCATTATGCTGTGGCTTTTTAACTGGTCTGGCCCACTTGAGATCGTATTGTGCTCTATGTTGCCCCTGAACTACACTGAGTTTGACATCCCTGGTAGAGTGCTTCCATACCTAGCATGGAAAACTAAACTGAAGCTAAAAAGTGGACGACAAAAGTTTGGAGCCCAGTGGTATTTTACAATCCTATTAACTACACAGCCAGAGGTCACAGCACCCTCACAACCTGCTAGGCATACAACCATAATAACTAGGTATGCGTGAGGATCTAAATTGCTGTGTGTACCTCTGAGTGCCTCTTAGCTCTCGAGTTAGCGGTGCTGAAAACATGATTGGAGAAAACACTGGTTGTGGGGCTTTTGTTGTTGCTAGGCGACAACTGAAAAACCCATTTCAAGCGGCGCCGCACTCTTTCATATTCATAAATTTGAGTGTTAAAAATATTCTCGCTGCCTGTGCTGTTGGGAACAGTGCTTCCTTTCCCTTCAGAAGGAATGATGGGAAAAAAACAGAACCTGTGGTGTGAAGACGGACTCCTAGTGGACATGAACACTGACAGCGGGAGAGTGTGTGTTAGGGCCATTTCACACAGGTAAATGAGCTGTGGGACCGGCGCCACTGCAAGCGTGTATGATGTGTATTACTCCACCCCCCACCCCCCCAAACAACATGCTGATCCCAAGTGTATTCACAGATGTAAATGAACACGGAAAATTCTAATGTTTCTTTTATATTTCTGTTTTCCTACAAAAACCTACAGGGGGATAAACCGCAGATAACGACAAGAAAAGATCAAGTACAACATGTGTAATGAGAACACGTGTGCCCACCAGTCAATAGGTCCTTACCTTACCCAGTAGACCCCATGTGTATTCGCAGAGGTGGGGGCAGATGGGGGCCAGCAGCAGAGTTTGCCTCTCAATGAACTGGAACACAAGGTCCCTGTGCATGCCCTCAATGGCCAACTCACGATACTTATCTTTGGCCGCCTGCACGCATGCAAAAACAAAGATTAAATGCTTATACAGTGCAATAATATGATTCTTTATACTAAACTGAATATTAGATGAAACAATAGCATTATATGACTCAATGTTCAAGAACGATGAACAGTATATCAATACAAATAGCAACCAATCGCACACAGCTGTTTTTGTGACCCCCCCCCCCCCACACACAAACAAACTTTACCTGGAATTCAAAGAAGCCACTCTTGAGAGCCTCCTTGTACATCATTCTCTCGTAGTGCTGCTCAGTCTTTAATATGCCTGCATTCATCTCACTAGAAAGAACACAAAACCCCATTCAAATCAGAGGGAAAAGTCAGGTCTATCTTCTACTTCAGAGTTCAAGGAAACTCAAATTCTGAAAAGCTTGTGCATCAGGCAGTGATACAACAGGCAACTAAACAAAAGAGCGCAATAACTTTGAGAAAATTGTTAAACAGCCTCAGAAGATCAGCCTCAGACTGATTATATGGACTGATTTTTACAACTTCTTGCATACTCTTCCTCTTTGGAACAGAACGGAAGATGCACATGAAACACAAACAGTGTTTTGTATGATGTGCACTGTGGCTGCATACAGGAAAGGCTTTGTCTGTCAGGAGCAAAAACTACACCAAGGACCAGCAATATGCGCTCCAATGCATTAGAGGTTCTGACATCAGGTATTTTAATCACATCATGGGTTTGATCTCATTACTGGTACTAAACAGCACCTGTCCCATGTTTTTGGAGCCTGTGTTGTGGGCAACAATGCTGAGAATGGATGGCAAGAGCACTTGCAAACACGAAGCTGAGCACAAAAGGCATCAAGGATCTTGTGTCCGTGCTGTGTGTTCAATAATCACAATCATGTACATTCAGAAATCAGTGCTGTGTTTTCTGCGTTGCTAAGTCAGTGCTTCGCATGATGAGTGTTTTTGCTGGTGCTCAGACAGAGCTGGATTTGAGATGAACTGACTGAAAACGAAGAGAGTAACAAAAAAGATCTTAAATTTTACACATATAAGGCAAACAATTACTTGCAGCCTATATTTATGTTTATTACAAATCCCACAGTGGACAGACGCATTGTTACGTTCATCAGCGATGCAGAGAAACATTAGTTCGATGTCCTGTATGTAGTAATGCAAAGCAATATAAAAGTCTGGTTATTCATCCACTATCTCCAACATTCTATATGTATATTTATAGATTTTTTTACTTTAAATGTTATGACTCACATCAGTGCAGGAGTTTAAAAAAATCTGAAAATGTATTAAAAACCTCTGAATTCTGTGGAATGAATGGGCTCAAGAGGTTACATCCATTGTTAAATTATCCTGAACCGTGTGGAGTCAACCATTTGGGTCTTATTCTTAGCACCATCTAATCAGCGGTGTGTGGGCTCAGAGTGGGCATTTGTGAAACCACACTCATTTTCCAACAGGAGAAAAGCATGCAGTATCATCCTATTCAAAACTACCATATTCCCCTGACAATAACAGTAATTTTATTCAATCTGGGGAGCCGTCTGTGAAGAGAAATTGCTGCTGAGTGTGTTGACTCTGAAGAGCACTTTGTGAAGCCACTGTCCGACAGCATAGTAAAGCAGTGGATATTGTATAATCTACAATATGGTGGATTTTTATATTAGGTCAATAGTATATAATGATAAAAAATAGCATTCATTGTCATTTTAAGTGGATAAAATGAGTTTTGCTTTTGCCCACGTTCACAAATAACACTCTGCCTTTCACAGCCTCATGTGAATAGAGGTCTTGTGATTTTCTCTTATATTCTTTGGTCTGGAGAGTCATGTCTCACACACCCACACTCTCCTTTTCAGCTCTTTGAATTTTAAGCAGTTTACTGAATCACACAGTTTAGGTATTAGCAGAGTTGTATAGGAACACAGTATTAATTATTCACTACCGTAATAAAGAATGTTTTGTGAAAATTTGCACATTTACTTTCTAATTTCAAGACACTTCCATCCATCCACTTTCTTTTTAATTTCACTACATTTATTAACTCCAATTATATAAACTATACATACATTCTTAATGTACAGTATCACACAAGATACTTGAAGACTAACTTGAGTAACATTTCAGTTGGTGGCTTGAACTTCTACCATACTACTATATTGGTCGGGTACCTATACTTCTACTCAAGTGGGACTTTTCAGAACTTTATACAACACCAGATATTAATCTATACCACCTATTCCCAATGACCCCCCCCCCCCAATACCTGGAAAAGACTCGGTCATTGAATGTATCCATCGGCCCTGTTCTTAGATTGTTCTGGTTGGCAATCATCTCTTTCACCCACTCCACCCATGTGTAAAGGCGCAGGATTCCGGCATCAGCCATGGTCTCCACAAAGTTGGCGTCTTCCACAGTATCCCCGGCGTCAGCTAGAGCCAGACGCATACCTGAGAGATGCAACATGTGTTAAAACGGCTGCAAATAAAAAAAGAACCTGGTGCTACTGCTTCGCAAAACAAGTCTGTAAGAGCTGACATTAAGAAAAGAGCTCGTACATTACTCAGGCACTGCTTTAAATAATGACTTCAAATTGAACTTCCCTGCATAAACTGTCTAGGGAGTATTTCTAAGGTTTACTGGCAACTTGGCAGTCATTTTCCAAAGTAAAAACCTTGTGTAATCATCTTTGTTTTCAGTTCAGTCTCTGTGATTTTACAAACTCAAGATTTCTTTTACCAGGCAGAGTGAATGAAAAAAACCCAAAAAAAACCTACTCAAATGCACTTCAAATACCTAACAGATGTTACTTCAGGCTCTTAAGACAGAAAGTCATATTAATTCATCTGTAGTCAGCACATGAAGCTCTTTACTTCCATAACAGGAGAGATCTAAGAGACAGACATTTCGATCCACTATTCAACTAAGCCTGAAAATAAAGATACATTAAAAAAAACAAAGCAAAAGGATGGATCAATTAACTCTGAAAAGGAGGAGCATACACAAGAATTCTCAATTAAAATGAGGGGAAAAAACATGCGTTTATCCACACATCTTCACACATCATTAACTTAGCAAAACAGGTTGCTCTACATTAGACAGAATATGTGCAACTGTTCCATTTTCCATAAAACTGCAAATTAATTGCAGTTTATGGCACACTTGAACATTTACTTCATCGTGAAAAGGTGTCAGACATATTAATATATCATTAAACTGTAAACTATAAATACAGATAGTCATCACATTAAAAAAAAAAGACTCATTAAAGTGATCCATTCTTTGCTCATATCAGTCAAAACCTACATGCTGGCTGAGTATTAAGATGGAGCCTTTCCTATTAATCTTTCAGTGGGAGCGTTATGGTTTATGCACTATGAAACCACATGCATTCTCCCATGTTTTAGTGAAAGCAAATCTTTGGAGAGGAAAATGGAAGCAGAATATAAGATGAGGCCCAACAATGGGGGAGATAAATTAGGAGGAAAGAGAGGCTACCGTCTGCAGAGAACTTGTCGATGGCTTGGCTCAGAG
The DNA here is from genome assembly GCA_029814585.1 of Gymnapogon annona. Lineage (NCBI taxonomy): Eukaryota > Metazoa > Chordata > Actinopteri > Kurtiformes > Apogonidae > Gymnapogon > Gymnapogon annona. The sequence continues at coordinate 8,629,704 of JAPTHA010000007.1, forward strand.
TGAGGAAGTTTCCGGTTGATTTGGACATCTGGTGAATACGAAAACAGATGTTAGCAGCTGAAAGCTCTCAAGCAGGGCCACCCACACGAGTTCATTACAAAGCACTGTCAGAGAAAACTCTTGTGATTCATTGTGTTTAGAAGTACAAAAGCAAATTAAGCACAAATCGACAGCACGCAGTCATTTCATAGCTTCACAGCTCAGCAACTCTGGTGCAAAATCTACCACTGTATGTCAGACAGGTACACATTGCATGTCAACTGCAAAATCCAATACGTCTAGTGAAATATTATTTCATAAATTGCAGAACTGACATGCCACATGACAAGGTGCCACGCCTTTCCTCGCTAAAACATAACCTTCAATTTATTATGGTAAAAAATATCCATATTAATGTTTAAAGATTAATATTTCATGAAATGTATAAAATGACAAACCTTTTCAGAGTTGAGCAGTAAATGTCCATTGGCTCGGACTGCCTGAGGCCACTTCCCACTGCAGAACAAAGTTCATTTCCATAATCACCATCATTTATTTAACACTTAATCATCTTTTCCAGAACAAGTGAAAATAAGGCAAATGCAGTAGCAACAGTTGATAAAATCTCATTTGCATGAATGCATTTCCTCAAAAAATAAAAAATCATCTTTATTTGACCACAACATAAAATAAACTTACAGTTGAGAAACTGTGAACACGTCTCAACCTGGACTGTTTCTGTATCCAGTCTGTGTTCTCACCTGTCTTTGGGCCACATGGCCACATGGTTGTACAGGTAGTACGACAAATGGTTAGGCACCAGGTCTTTGCCGGACACGCGGACGTCTACAGGATACCAGTACTGAAACTCCCTCCTCAGTCTCTGCAGATGCTCTTTGGGGATGCTTGTCTTTGGAAATGGAGACGTCTTGAAGAAGATAAAGTCCCACACTTCTCTGGTCATCTGCTCTGGCCTGTGGCAGAGAGTTAAATGAACAGCTTTAAATCCATTGTGTGTGATGTGAGGTATTTGTCAGTGTTATTTGTTGTGGCACGTACTTGATACCCAGTGGCGAGGTTCCCCGTCCATTAAGCACTCCTCCCTGGAGGAGGTGGGCTACAGTGTAGTATGCCATGTAGATAGTGGAGTCTGATAAAGACTCAATCAGCCACTGCTCATCCCAAGGCAGCCGTGTTCCTATGGTAACGAGCACAGAAATACACATAAACATACAAAGAAGGTTACAGGCTAATTTCAATAATTTGTTTGTGAATACGTATTATATTAAGTCAGTGTGTTTAACCTTTTTTCTTTCATTTCTAGCAAATGACTGATTCTATCCTATTATTACTACCACTACCCTAACGAAGACGGCCACTCCTATTATTATTACTATGGAATCTCATTTCAGTCTGAAATGGAATTGTGCTCTCATTTGTGTTATGACATTTCTTTCCTAAAACAAAAATGTTCTTTAACAACGTTGAGGACTAAAAAGAGAAATGCTGCAAATTTGAGGAGAAACTCATTCCTATTGAGAAACTATAACTTGAATATGTGAAGAGAATTGCATATTGTTCACAATAATAGAATGGGAAATAATTAACTGATATTCACACATCATCCAATGTGATTCATTACTACTTGTCCTTATGACAGAGTAAACATTGGCTGAACAGCCGACTAATGTCTGCAGGGGAAATGGCAGTCAAATAAGAACACTAAAAGGTTTTCAAATCAGACATGGAAAACATTTTCTCTAAAATCAGTTACCATCGCTTGTACATTAGTTGGACTTTGTGCTTTATTCTGAAAATGTGTGAGGTGATATTTTTAGTTGGAGTCAACGACAGGCCTAGATGGGACTGGTTTATACTGTTTGCCAGCTGGCCTCCAGTCTGCATCTATTCCTGTATGAACAGAGAGATGCAAGGTGCCCTATTTTCAATCCTCTATCTCCACCTACAGACCAAACGGATCACTCATGCCCAATACAATAAAGCTCATATTTTGCAGTGGAGTAATTGGACCCATAGAGTGAAATACGCTTGTTATTGATCAAGACATTGATCAGTGCAGCAAAATGTCTACCAATAGTTCAAAACACTCACCAAGCCCATAGGTTCGGGAGCATGCATGTTCCTGCAGCCATGCCAAGGTTGCCTCAAAGTTTCTCCGGGTCTCGTCACAAAATCTGTGCAACAGTGTGTAGAATTAACCATCAGACATCTTCAGTGCATGCTGACAAATCAAAGCATATGATCCAATAAGAAGCAGGAGTCATTTGTAATGTCAGACTTTTGCATAAGAACATTTGTTTCCGTCAGCAGGGTAATGAATAAAACACTGCAAATAGTTAAATATATCAAAATATGTGTTACGTTTCCAAAGACTTGAGAGCTTCATTGGCCTGCTGCTTCCACTCTGCATCTCCATAGTCCAAATACCTGAAAGAAACACAGGCGGCAGTGTGAGCATCAAAGTAAGCCAAGCTCAAATAGCATCAGACACTATGTGCTAAGAAGAGATTTAGAGTTATTCCTTAAAAGGTTTGATGGTGCTGACATTTAGCAAACACCACCACTCTGGAAGACTGGTGTGTCCTGAATGGATGGAATCTATTTGTTGTCCATTTAAAGGTTCTCTAGTGCCGCTTTACCACAAATGGTTTCTGCTCGATTTGCCCCAATTTGGCTCAGCTTGGCTTATTTTTGGCACAACACACTGCATTCCCTCTGCAGGTATATTATTATCTCAGTGTGGCGTATTGTGGAAGGCATACGGTGTAAACTACATGTCGTAGGGCAGTAAAGGCTGCCATAACTGAGGCAACGGAGGAAGATGAAACCTAAGTGGTGTATTGAGTCACAATGTTGGAGAGAGTTTAGGTGGAAAACCTGGATAAGATACTTGATGACACAGTTTCATAAATCCCACTAGGACAGAGCTCCCCCATTTTGAAGGAAGAATTACAAAAGATGTACATGTCAGTATAAAAATGATTTAAAGAAACACATAAAAACAATAGAATTGCTACTTTTGGTCCTTTCAGACTCTTCAGAAATGTACAAAAACCCAAGTAGAGTCAAGGGAGGTTCAACAGAAGCAGAAAAGCAGCGCCTGTAAGATTTGTGCACGTTTGAAAAAGTAAACCGTCACCCTTAGTCGAAATGCATGCATTGGTTGTTAACATAAATGAGGACATATTAAACTACTGTCAGCTCCGTAACGGCACTGGAACTCACCACTGGTCACAAAGGGCCACAACACACTCGTCTGCTGAACGTGACATGACCTGTTTTTCTGGCTCCATGTAGATCATGGCTTCACCCTTTAAAAGATTAACACAACAACCAGCAGAGTCCAGGTGTTACCCTAGAGTCCAAAATAATAATGCTACAGTGATAGGACGAGGAGGGGACTCTTGCCTTCTCCACCATCATCTTCTGAATGGGTTTCTTGACATCCTGGACCTTTTGGCCTTTATATCCATCAACCAGCATGATCTGAAAAAGGAAGTAACACCCAGACACTTTCATGAAAACTCACCTTTCAGATTTCAGCAGCATGGATCAGACTTCCACTTCCCTCCTGCACATTCTTTGATTACAAATAGCAAGTACATAAAATATAGCCAATTGTGATCTCTCCCCTTCATATTGTTAGTGCTTTTTAATGTAGAATGAGAGCCATTACACTTCATACAATTTTGTACAACATGGCATATCACACAAAAAGGGGAAGAGAAAAAGATATTATAAATTAAATTCAAGTCCTGTTCATGGATCATACCCCACAGCTGCTCTAATGTAGTGTGCATGCTGACGCAGCTGACTCATGTACAGATTTAGTACATGAGAGTCAGCTGGAGAGAGAGACTAACCAATGAATAAATGAATCCCTGACACTGGCCTTAAAATGAGCTTTAAAAATCACTTGGTTTTTTTGACCTTGGCAATCAACCAAACCAGGTTTTAACATAATCTATAGGGGGGTGTAGAGGCTGCATTGTGCTGCTCTGTAAAGATTATGTCGACATACTCACCCCTTCATAAAAGCCCTTAAGGTAGACCTTTTCTTTAGCCTCGGCCAGTTTGTCTTTGTCGTTCTGGCTCTGAATCTTCAGTTCATCACAGACCAAAGGAGCAGACAGGTTCCCATAACCTGGTATGTCTATGATGGGGACCTGGCACACAGACACACGCACACGCACACGCACACGCACACACACACACACACACATACAAACATGCAACACTGAGACTCAAATATTTGAAAACTGGAGTTTGTTTGCTGTAACTATTTGAGAGGATCGGCTTACCGGCTCAAAGGGCAACACCATCTTGTCCTCAATTCCATACTTCTCTCTTAGGGCCTTTAAGAAAAAAACACAAGATTAGCATCATGGATACTGATTTCACTTAATAGTGAAATAAGTATCCATGATGCTGATCATGGATACTAATCAGCATCAGTATCCATGATCATACATTACATACATTTTCACAATGTTTGTACTGTGCAAATGTTAAGCAAGTGTGCAAAACATTTGCACACTTGCTTAAAAAACTCATTTGTTTTTAAATTGGTACTGATTCATAGCACAGAGCAACTCAAGAGCATGAGTTCTGTCAGACTGTCAGATGTAATTAAATTTACAGATGGTGACAAGTCACACAATCGAAAAAAAAGTGACTAAACATTCACTAATATCCTGCTCACCTATGGATTTGTTTTGAGGCTCAACTTCAAATCACTTCAAAAACTGGTATTAAAAAAACCCCACTCATAACACAAAGGAAAATGTAAAAAAAAGAACTTGTCAAATTTGAAAAGCATTAGCTGGATGATGTCCAAGTATTGGGTGGGACATATCTCAGACACATGGATGGACAAACTGAAGGACAGATTAAATTTGTGGCATATGTTTATGCCACAAATTTCTTTATTCTTTTTTTTCCACTTTCTGGAGGGCAGGGGTGTAAAAAAAATTATTTAAAGGTTTGTTTTGGTTCAGATGTTTTGACTGTAAAATCCAATAGGATATGACTCGTATAATCCATTTACTATCCCCTGATGCCCATTCTTATACTTGCGATCAGTCACATTTGGTTTTTCCTTCCATTGCATTTGTCTGTACTTTAGGAAAACAATTTTGTTGCTCCTGAGGAAGAGATTTATTGTAACACACCAGTCATTACTGTAACATGAACCTTGACAGGACTCCAGTTATCTCGGAGGTTTATTTCAACATAATAACTGACTCATTATCCTATTGCTAAAGACATTAATAATTTTCACAATAATTGTGTTGCTTCAGTTTAAGAAATCGATTTGATTGTTTGCTTTGCTCACGGCATATTGTACAGACAAAGGAGCTCTTGCAATTGTATCACTGGTCGTATGGGAAAGGTTTAAAAACACACCTCTTTCTTCTTGATATCCCTGAGAGCAGCAATGTCATCAGGAGCATCAGAAGGTACACTGGTAACTACTCCAGTACCTGAGGGGAGAAAAATATCACATCAAACTGTCATTCAACCAAGATACAACGGTCATTATCTGTTTCTGTTTCATCTCAGATTCTGTCACTGATGCAGAATAACTCTCATATACTATTTAAACTATGGCTACAATCAGACAGACAATGAGTAAATGACACACTCTGACCATAAATAACCATTTTAAACTTTCACCTTACATGTGTTTTTCTTGCATTTTTTACATTTACTTCTTGGATTTTTTTGCCACTTAAGGAACCAAATATGGTTCATTTCACTGACATAGATTTTCTACAGATTAAGAAAAGAAGATTAATAAAAAAATAATAATAAATCACAAAATAAAATCTTGTTACTCTCCAAAAAGACACTGAGGTTAAAATGTTTAACTCTGAGTATTTCCATTTGTTAACTATAAAGGGTTAATATTTCAAATGAACAGGAATGCCCTATCGAACAAGCTATGGGTGTGATGTGTCACATTCATTTTATTCATACAGTACATCTGAGTATACAACTGTACAATAACTTCTAATACTACAAGTTTTGAACACTATACATAAAACGTTTTATGCTTCATATAAAAAAAAACTCTGAATAAAGAAAACAACGCATTGTAATATTTCTAAACTGTGCAACTCATACCTTTATCTTCCTTGATGGTGAGCATTGGCAGAGCGTAGATGACCTTATAAGAAGTCAGAGGGGCACTCAGAGCAGATCCAAGAATGTCCTAAAGAGAGACCAAAAACCCACATGATTCAGCTTTTTTTGCACATATGTGAATGTGTCTAAGTTACAAAACAATCTTATGAGTGTCTGGAATGATTAAGTTAAGCGTGTACCTGTCCCAGTATTTCCATGACTACTGGCACCACTCCATTCTCCTTAGTGAAACCCTGGAAAGACATGTTCCGGGCAGACCTTCTGGTGCAGATGAAGATATCTCCATTCACCGTCTCAAAGGCAACATACTTCATGTCTGGCCTCACCCAGCAGTTAGTTTGCCCGAACATGGTCTCCGGTCTCAGGGTGGCAGCCACCAGGAAGATATTTTTGCCTTTCATGCCACTACAAAGAGACCAAATATTTCACTACAATATGTATGATGGCCTTCTTTCTTGGTCTTCCTAACATAAACTGTGGATCGAGAGCATTCGTACCTGCTATAAAAGACTTTGGACTTAAACTTTGCCGTGTACGGCTCGACTATCTTCATCTTGATGAGAGTGTACTCCTGAGGTCCAACTCCCTAAAGAGGAAGCACAAATGTTTGAAAAGGAACTAATTTTGGATCACAGTTCACGCTACATTTTCAGAGAGTTAAATTAGTTAAATGCACAATTCTCTATGTACCCACCAACTAAGGATATTCGGTGAGGGAACTGAGAGTTCTATGATCATGCAGAAACACTACATAACTGCTTACACATGAACATCCTAGCTTTTATCAAATATAATGAATTGTAGTTCAATTTATTCTTTAACATATTAATCTAGGCAAATGTACCTCTCCTGTTTGTCTGTCATGGTCCATGCATGGCTGACCGTCCTTAGGGGAGTAGATGGTATACCTATGGATTTGAGAAAATCATCACACAAATGGTTCAGCTTCATAAAAAATGACATCATCATCTGTATGTATGTATTGAAAAACAGTGGAAATATATGACACTGCTCAAGGGTAACGCTGTTTCACCTTTTGCCAAATTTGATCTTTTTTCTCTCCTTCAGTGTGATGAACTGCCACCGAACAAAGGAGTCGTAGAATGGGTTCACATCTGTGGTGATGAAGGAACGCCTCCAGTCCACCTGTGAAGTGATGCCATGGCATCAGCATGTAAATTATGTAATGACCAAAGCCAATAAATCCTTGGCAAACTAGTTTGGAAGGCAGACAGAGAGAGGACTACAAGCCCTGGGGCTTTCTGGACAGTGCCAACAGTCGTTTCCATAATTAACCCTCAATAGGCCCAACATACAAATGCATTTTATTCTTAAGCAATGTTGCATGCCAAGGTATACATTTACTTTTATTTAATAATGTAAAAAGTTTAATTGAAGGACTGCTTTAGAGTTGAATGGTTTTAACAGAACCAATCACCTTGACTCCCATCTGCTTGAGGTCCTTGACAGCCAGAGGAGGGAAGTACTCCAGCCAGTGCTCAGCATTTGCAAACTTGGAAATTTCCTCATCTTTTAGGCCCAAAGATCTCATAATGTCCCACTGGAAGGTTGCAGACCCTGATTTCGCCACTGCTTTACTCTACCAGAGAAGAGAGGGGGATGAACACTACAAGCGTAAATACATTCTTCATAGTAGAACAGCCAGGTTCAGAAAGTTTCATTTCACATGCCATAAGACTGCTGTGTGTGGCAGATGGGGACCTGCCACACACACAAATGCAGACCCTCACCTAGACAGAACTATTCCAACATGCAATATACATCACAGATTTTTTTTTTATCAGAGAGCCATAGTATTTTATATTCATATTAATTCTACCTTGTATGTATTATCCTGTATATAAATTGCCTGTTTGGAATTATTGCTGCTCCCTACTGAGCAGACTGCATTGAAATATTTTTTATGTAAAATCTGGAATGACAAAATCTGTCAATTCTAAATTTGTACATGATATACTTAATATCACATTTTTTTGGCAGAATACTTTAGATGCTAACCTTCTTTCCCTTGGCTTTATCTTTGATGATGATTTCATCAGGTACTTGGGACTTCTCCTTCTCATCCTCCTCCTCCTCGTCAGGAAACTGTGGAGGGTTTCCATAAAGCTCCATCTCTCGCTTCAGTTTGTCTGCACAGGCCTGACGGATATAAATCAGATTTATGTATATCAAAGTTAGCAGGAAAAAAAAAGGCAGTGCATGGGATGATATTAGAGATGGCCACATACTTTATGGACAAGTGTTTACAAAGCTTGCTATCAAAAAAATATCTTCTTTGGTGGAAGTCACACCGATCATTCTTATTTTTCTTTATATAGACAGAAAGCTGTAAAACACATGGGACTGCAAATAACTGCATATATTATTGCATGGACATTATAGTCAGAATTCTCAAAATGTACCTACATCTGAATAAATGATACGAGGCATTATCAATACCATTCTGTCAATAATGCCACAAACCCACTCACTTTGATTGGCATTCCTGTGCAGTGAAGTCCAAATGGGAAAAGACAGTTCTTGCCTTTCAAAGCCTGGTAACCAACACCAAACTGGGGGGGGGGGGAGAAGAAGGGGTTTAAAACAGTAACAAATAAGACATAACTGATAAAGATAATTATCTGCATGCTTAGTAACCTGGAAAAAATGTTGTTTTTTATTATTCATCCAGGACTGCTTTTGTATGCCAACTTACCTCGCATTTTGACAAGCTGAAGGTGTGTCCAAGGTGCAACCGACCATTCATGTATGGATAGGGGAAGGTGACAAAATACTTGTTTTTGCTGTAAAATAAAATAAGAATAACATCATTCATTGATATAACTTATAGCCCAGTAGGTTTGATAGAATTTGCCATTTTCTTCATGCTGTAGTTAATATGCAGAATCTATTACAAATAAGAGATTACTTCTGAAGTGCAACATCCAAAATAAAACAACCCCATTTAAAATTAATCCCACCTGCTACTGTGATACATACTGTATTACAGAGTGGTCATAAGTGTACAAGGAAAATGCTAGCTAAAGGAAGTATATTTGCAGACTCATGGTGCCCTAAATTTTTAGGTATTTGACAATGGTTTGTAATGGTGAAGTTTTCGAAATGCAGCAAAAAAAAACAAACAATAAACACTGGTTCTCTTAGCATGATGGCAGGCAGCATGAACAGGTACAGTACTTACTTTGTGCTTTCTCCAATTGTCGTCGGTGCATCGTGCTCAAAAACTCTGTCTTTTTCCCACTTCTCTTGGATCTCTAGCTCAATCTTTCTCAAAAAGTCCAACTTTGCTGTTCCTTTCCGCTCCTGACATACAAGATGACACTTCATTAGGTTGTATGCAAAATCACAGCAGTCTGTGAACCTACTTCAGGCTACTTTGAATCACAAAATGTATCGTGAGATCTTAGATCAAACATAAAAGACAGAATAAAAAAAGCATTTGCATTGTGAAAAAAAACAGCTGTTATCCTCTGTAATGTCTTCAGTTGGCACGACAATTAGCTGTTAGCTAAGTTCGCTAATAGCTACATTAAGTTAAACCTATCGTAATACAACGTTATTCGTTCGCTTCAAGTCCTCACAAATACCCTAAAACTATAGACATTTAAAAGATATACCCACCGTCATTTTGACTCAAGCAGTTAGAAAGTGGCTATTTGCAGAAAAAACAGCAACAGTTTTGTCAAGAGAAACCCACGCGCCGGTGTTCGGCTGATGACACACACAGTCAGAAACATCGCGTTGCCCTCTGGGAAATGTATTCTTTAGAACTTGTCTGCTGGCGTATCTTTAGTAATACAGCAAAGCAATCGAATCTTTTATATTCAGTGCATTTATTTTAGATGCAATTGTTTTTATAAAACAAAATAATGCATTTATGTAATCATCGGTAATATAAATTATTGGTAATGTAAATTATATTTATTATCGTCAGGCCTGCGTTACGACAATTCCTCCTGTGTTGCCATGCCGTAAAACACTTTGTCCGACCTGCCAGTGGAGAGACTGAAGGCCTGTAAGCTTATAAATGTATAGACGATGAAAGTAGAACTGTTGAAAGGCACTTTCATTTTATAGACAGTATTTTAGTCTTTCTCACGATGATCATAGAGAATGTGGACGCACTGAAGACGTGGCTAGCAAAACTCCTGGAGCCAATGTGAGTGTTGAATTGAAATGACATTTAGCTTGCATGCTATGTAGCTACTACGTTAGCCCGCTAGTCAGTGGGATAGCTATGCATCAATGAGGGTTTGCTAGAATATGATGGCAATTTCTTGCACGAGTTAGCCAGCAACCGTGGCCGCTAGCTGGCCTTTAGTGGGAAAGGTGGACAGTACGATTCTAAACCAAAGATCTGAAATGTGTGCAGTGTGCAGTTTAATGTCGGTGTGCGGATAGGTTATTTTTGGAGAAGTTAGGCACGTAGTTATATCAAAATAATGTAACTTTATCACTGATCTCGAGCAAGCTCCCAAGCTGCAACAGATAGCCTCGTTAAGTGTTTTGCTTAATTAATGTGACTTGCACGTAATGTTTTGTCTTAACGCCATCGTTACAGAATGATAGTTAGGCTTAAAGAAACAAATGAGAGAAATATTTGCATTTAGAGTTACCATAGTTACACAATCAGTCACTCACATGCTTCCAGTCGTACTGCAAAAAAAAAGAAAAAATATAACAAACCAATCTTTTTCTCCAATAATGCACAAAGGCAAGATTAAAATGCCTTTGTGCAACCGATGGAGTGATTTTGGAATACCAGTTAAGATTCGTGGTGCAGTCACAATCTGTGTATGTCATGTGATCACTTGGATGTACTTGGACCTTACTTGAGTAAAGTGGTAAATCAGTGTAGTTTTAACTTTGAAAAGTAAGCAGTCCATGAGTACGTACATTCATTCATTCATTCAAGCTTTATAAAGGACACAAAATTTGATCCAGAGGAGAAGATGTAACATTATTACAAGTGCAATAGTACATTTTTCTCACTACAATCGTCTAAGTTTCATGTGCACTGATATGCTGTTTAAGTGATTTTGAGAGGCCATGCATAGTGTTGCTTATTTTTTTTTTATTCCCTCTGATTATGTCAAGAAGTTGGTGTTTTTTGCCTAAATTTCAATTAGGCATTGACTCCGACCCTTGGCTGAGTCAGGTAAACTAACGTTAGTTTGAGAGTTTTATAGTTTTGGAATTTGCAGACAAATTTAGCACATTCAGACATGTATGGGATTGGTAATAGCCAGAGTACTCTTAGGGGGACTGTCTTTTTCTAGCAAAGTAATGTAGTAATACATTTCTGGTAGTGACAAGGTAACTTCTTGTGTTTTGGTACATAAATGACAGTGTGTAAAGTAGAGTATTGGGCCTTGTTTGTCCATTGGGAAGATTTCTTATGTTTTGCGTGGTTTACTTGATATGAGGTTTCACTTGGACAAGGCTATAGTTTAGTTTGCAAAATTTTCCTGCATAGCAAGGAGGACATAACCACTAGATGCCACACGATGTCTACATAGATTTTTCAGTCGATTTTAAATATGGATCTAAATTAATTTTTCTTTAACAGGTTTTCCCTCCCAATCTCCAAATTTGGCAACAGCTTCATTATTTTTTATTCTTTAGTCATTGCTCTTTGTTCAATACAGTTAATTCTCCAGTTGCCTTTTTTTATTCTTCAGATGTGATGCTGACCCCTCTGCGTTAGCCAACTATGTTGTGGCTCTGGTGAAGAAGGACAAACCGGAGAAGGAGCTGAAAGCTCTCTGTGTTGATCAGCTTGATGTCTTCCTACAAAAAGGTATAAGTTGTTCAAAAATAATTTTTTAGATTAGATTAGATATACTGTACCTTTATTTGTCCTACTCGGGGAAATTTCAGATCAATATTACCTCCTGAAAATTTCAATTTTAGCTCTGAATCTAAGTGCAACTTTGAAAGGTTTGTTTTTCAAAATTTGGCAAAAAATTGTGCATCTGGACATAAATATATCCCTCTGGTTAAAAGGATTGGCCGTTGCATACAAGTACACACAGCTGATGACATTTAGAAATTGCTGCTAAATACTATATGGCCACCAGAGGGTGTGTTACACCATCTGACTCTTCACTGCTTTGACTGTAATTTCTAATGCGTCATTGCATAAGTCATCAGCTGTTGTAGCAGATTGTTTCATTTACTTTCTTTTCCTCTTTTTCCATTGCTAAGTGAAATTTAGTCTAATCTGTATCTTTACTGTTGTGACAGTTTATTGATTAAAAATTTCATTCATATATATTTTTTTCAGGATCTTAAGACAGTGCCTTAAATTGATTTAAGAAAATGTAACTGTGGTCAGAATATTTAGTCAAGAAGAATACTTTGTTCAGGGCACTGTTCTCACAAGAGCCTTCTTCATGTCTGAGTAATATGTTATAGACAAATGGATGTTCTCTTTTCATCTGTATTTTGTTGTGTTTTATCTGCGGTTTTATGATTCATGAAAGTCAGACTTCAGGGTGGTCTTCTCTACTGAAGAATGAGCAAGTTTGCTCATGATCGAAGTGGAATAATACAGTCTATTCATGTGATGTATTTTGTCACTGCAGAGACAATTGGATTTGTGGATAAACTTTTTGAATGTCTGACGACTAAGAACTACCTTGGAAATCCTCCAGCCAAGGAAGCTCCCAAAGAGGAAGTTAAGCAACCTGCAGTTAAAACAGATGTTGTAGAGGTAAGAGGAGTTGTTGAAACCTTAAAGTGAAAACCACAACTAATCAAATGGTGTTGGCACACATTAAACATTCATAATTGACTAAAACATGTTACGTAAGAGTTGTGGTGAAGCATTGCAGTGAAATATCCTGTTGTTTATTAGATGAAACACTGCTGCCGTTCTCTTGGCCAATTTTTCCTGTGCTATTGAAACAAAAATGCTTTTGTTTATGAGCCTGTGTGATTTGGGAGAAAAGGGAGACGTTGAAGTATCTTTTTTTTTTTTTTCCCCCTCTAAAAGCCTATATTGTCAGAAGAAGAGAGGGAAAACAGACGGAGGAGAAGTCCTCTTAGGAACCGCTCAGACTTCAACGAGTCCAGGTATGGCAGGTTGAGGTGGGGGCAGGGGGTTTGGGGTTAATCACTAAGCTGAAGCCTTCAACCTTTTTCAAGTCTTGCTTTTAGTAAGATAAAGGTTAAGAAATGACTCATAAACACACCACCATAAATTCTAATCACTTATTGTGAGGCAATAATGCATATTAATGGATTTTCTCTAATAGTACTTTGTTTCTGTCAATGATCGGGTTCTTACCTCGGATCAGATAAACAGGATTACTGTGTGTAATGTAGCAACATTTGCGTATATGGACAAATGTGACTGTAATGACGTAAAAATAAATCCATATGCGTGCACGCTGTGCTGTTACTCAAATATTTGACTGACTTGGTGTAAGATGTGATTTTTGTTTGTTTTTTTATTTGTATTCCTTCTATTATTAACATAATCAGTGGTTGCTTTTTGCTCTAAAAAGCCCAGCAGAAGAGATCGATTTTAGTGTGTTTCCTTTATTACATTTAAAAACAGGAACCGTGATGACAGGAGGCGAGACGAGCGCAAGCGCCGGGACTTTGACCAGCATGGAAAAGGCTGTGGCGATGCCCATCGAGAGCGGGAGCGCCATGAGCGCCGGAGGGGCAGCCCGCGGGGGAGGAGCTACAGCATAAGCCGGAGCCGGAGTAGGAGCAACAGCCAAGGAAAGAGCAGGGAACACAGAGGAGGCAGAGGTGAGAAAGCCCCTCCCACTACCTGTGTAGCCAACAAATGACATGGGACCACACAAGGAAGTGAAAGAGCTTGTGAAGCTCCTGCCAATGCATCAGTGATAGAGACGCGCTGCTGCTGCGAAGTCAACTGACTGCCAGATAGAGTATTTTATTGTTATATGTTTGGCAGCAGGTTAATATTCCTACAAGTTCTTATTGATGAGGCACCATGTGGACAGCTTTGCACGCACATCGGTGGGAATTTAACAGCATGGTCTGGAACTGGCCCAATTACGTACAAGGTAGATGTGCTTTACTGTGGAGGGACAGAAGTAGAGGATGTGCTTTTCGAAAAGCTGACGACTCGACCGTTTGTTTTTGTGTTTGGTTAACACTGTTGTGGATTTGTGGTTTTCTTACAACAGACTTCAAGTCCAAGTTTCAAGTGGAAAGGAAAGATCCTGAGAGCTACAACTCCAACACGTCAAACCCCCAGCAGCAGCATCCACCAGGTCTCCTGCCCCTGCCACTGCCCCTGCCCCTGCCCCTGCCCACCCCTCCACACCCCTTTGCCTCCTCTTCATCATCGGTTGGAGTTACAGGAGTTGGTGGAGTTCCCATAGCAACCCTAGCTCACCTGCCCAATAACACAACGGATAGCTGGTCTGGTTACTATGGCAACCAGAGACAAGATGGAGGTGGAAAGCCATTCAGCAACAAGAGTGCTTCACTCAAACAGCGCTGCAGGGATTATGACGGTAAAAACAAACCCAAATCCTGTTCTTTCTTTTCCTTTTGTATTTAGTCCCAATGATTCTGTTCCTTCATTCAGGCATTCATTCTTTCTCTGTTTCACAGCCTCATATCTGATAAACAGTTAGCGCTACATTAGCAATCTATTCAACTCACATATTCTGGTGAAAGATGGAATGGCTTATGTTTAGTTGTCCGGTTATTCTTGGCTATTGTACCATTCTATGCTGATCCCACGAGGTTTATAGACTAGATTTCTTTCATGTCATCACTAATGACCACTGTTTAGCACTCACTGTCTTGTCCCCAGTGGGAGATAGTCTCCCAGCTCCCTCTCCAGTGAAACACAGAGGGTATAAACTTACCCACTGTCCCTTAAGCTCATTGCTGTCTGTGCTCAAATATAGCCATCAGGGACTCTGTTTCTTAATGAGACTGTAGGGTACAGCGCGCGTCTCTGTTAAGTTGTTGCTTTGTATTTGGGTAAATGTTCATGTTTGTATATCTTTCGTTTCACCTGATGCCGTTGTTGCCCGTAGATTTGTTTTATTGCTCCCTAACCTGTATTTTTGTCAACTAACGAGCAACAGTTTCCATTACTAATTGGATTTTATACCCAAAAGATTTTAACTGATTATTACAAATGATTAGAAACATTTCCAGTTCAAACAAAAAAAAATGGGTGTTTCAGGTCATTATTTGTCATCTTCTTACAGAAAAGGGGTTTTGTGTTCGTGGCGACCTCTGCCTTTTCGACCACGGCAATGACCCTCTTGTCGTCGATGATGTGAACTTGCCCAACATGATTCCGTTCCCGCCCCCACC
>JAPTHA010000007.1:8948369-8959629 GCA_029814585.1 Gymnapogon annona
ATCAATGTATTTATTTTTCACAGTTTTAGGGCGGTCGCCCCAGATGATATCCAAAATCCTCCACATGACAATGACCCATATATATACATCTACGTACCTACATATGCATATAAATACAAAATACTCATGTATACATATACTTACGTACACATATGCTTATACAAATAAATATATGAGTTTTTGTGTAATCTGGAATGCAGTATATAGATGAGGTACCAGTTTTGGCAAGTGTTATTATTTGTATTGTTGTTTATTGTTGTTGTTATTGTTTGTTGTCGTTGTTGAAGAGTGGAGTTCTGCAGGAATGATTTCCTGTGAGGTTCAGTGGTGCACTTCGGTGGGATGAGTCTATTACTGAATGTGCTCCCGTGATTGGCTTACAATCGCTTTACAAATCATCCACACCATTAATCCAGTCACAACATCAGTCGGTGTGATTCACATTAAGTACATTTAGAAACACTAAGATGGAACGTGAAACCATTCCTCCATTTGTTAAATCAATTGAAAACACTTATTTTAATAACACTTTTCCTCAAACCTAGCTTTGTTTCCTTAATTTCCCTACCCTGTTTACTGTCATCCTCTGTTGTTAATTAAGTTTGTTACTTATTTACGTGTTGTTTTTTTTCCATTTTGTTTTTTGCCATTTTGGGTGGGGAAATGTCATTGTGTAGAGTATGAATTTAACTGTAATATCGTCTAATGAAAACATCTAAATAAAATATCTTTTAAAAAAAAAAGCTTGTAAGGTGGCGATGGCTGTTGCAGCTAACATCCCATCACCAATAAACTTTAACATTTAAGGTGTCATGACTAAAATATATTTCAATGCATTTACAACGTCAACAGGCAAAAAAACATTCAGAGAAACTTAAAATCTCACGAGGGAATTTCAGCCCGACAACTATGTAGAACTAATGGAAAAAAATGATTGTGGTTTTGTGTGATTTTGGTGAGTAGATTGTGCTTATTTTGTTAGTTTGTGTTTATTTGAATATAAAACAGGAAAGGGAGAGCTCATCTCAAGTCGTTATTTTTGCACTGAGGATAAATAAACGCCAATGAACGCAGGCTGATGAGGGAGCGCTGATATTACTGAGACCTGAGAGGCATGAAGTGGTTATTTCATGCACACAGGACTCCAAGCCTCAAAAATGTGTTATTTTCACTCATGTCTGTATGTACTGAGCTGCATATGGTACAGTGGATATGAAACAGGTCAGCGTTCACTGGCAGAGGAATATATTGCTTCTAAAGCACCTGGATAAAACAGCGCTCTTTTATTTGCCATTTTCTTTTCTTTTTTTATCTTTTATTGGAACAGATGGAAGACAGACTAGAAAAAAAACATCTAGTTTGCTTAAACTGTTGCTCAGTGCTAAATTTGAGAACGCTCCACGGTGCTTTTTTCAGTTCTGATGAGGGATTAACAGGTCAGTGTCACTAAGATCCAAGTCTGAATAGCAGTGGCAGAAATGAAAAAAAATAAATAAAAAGTGTACTTTCCTAATGTACCCCACTATAGATATTACTGCTGGATCTCTATTTAAATGATCATATTCCTATTCTTTTGTCTTATAAAAGTAAATGTGTCAATTGCATGATCCTGCAGACCACAGAGAGCCACACACGACTGCACTTCTTGTTACTGACAGCCGTGCGCAAACTGCCATCAGCCTGATCTCAAAAAGCAGTACAGGCCATTTTATATTCTACATTACACGTTGAAGGGCAGAAGTGTGGTTTGTCCAACAGTCTGAAAATATTCTGCAATGTCACGAACTCAACCTGTCACGGTCTCCACTTCACGCTTTAGCTTGTGGTCTGTTCATATGTTAAGGATCCGTGTGTTTATTTTCAGCGCCTAAATAGGCTTCTGTAAAGAACCCACGGTTGTTAAAAATAAATCAAGAAGTGCCAGGATTACTGTTCGCACTGATTCGCCATCAAAATAGAAATGAAACATCTACGGCAGTTTCAAGCATCACCGGGGGTGTCGGCTCCAGATATTCACAGTCGAGGGTGTCGACTTTCATTTAATTCAGGGGTCACAAACAGACCAACTGTGATCTCAAGCAAAATAACAGCAGAATTAGATTCGATAGAACTACAGTTAGTCTAGTTAGAATAGTGTAATAATAACCTACAAAGTATAATCCCAAATTTTGACATAGGCTTAATGTGAAAAAAAAATCTATTACATTATGGGCATAAATACTGGCAACTCCAAATTATTTTAGCGCAAAAAAATATTAAATTATGAAAATGTTTACATATGCAAACAACACGAATAACCTAAAATACATCAATTTTAAAGACAGTGCCATTTTAACAATATTGTGTCTGTAATTCAATGTTTTGTGCCATTGTAGATCCAATCTGTACATAGAGTATACACACACACACACACACACACACACACACACACACACACACACACACACACACACACACACACACACACACAGTTTTTTTCAGGGTATGCACTCTTTTGTTCGGACAGTCTGTAAATTTAAATATTTTCATAATTTTCTATTTTGTTTTGGGTTTTTTTGCTGTAAAACAGAGGCAAAATTTTAGAATGGTCATTATTTATACTTTTACTTCATTGGTCGAGCTGGCTTCAGATGAGATTGGGTTGAATGTGGCCCCTGGAAGGAAAGGAGTGCGACACACGTGCATTACGCAAACAACTGGAGCAGCTCATTTTACCGAATTGAAAGAAATGAGGCAAAAGGAAGGAGGGATTGAGACAGAGCAGGAAGTGAGGGGTGGGTGGACAGACAAAGAGACGAGCACTCAGAGGTGAAGGCGGAAAAACTTTTGAGGTCTTTTTTTTTTTTTCTTTCCCCTCACCCGTTTATCGATTTCTCCATGCTGCAGCTGTACAAAGCGAGCACTGATAGCAGCAATGTAGCTCTGCTGATTAGAGAAGGCGACCCGCCCAGCTCCCTTAGGGTACTTCAGCTCTGGGTCTGTGTCGATGCCAGCGTAGCAAACCCCACCGTACAGGCGGTCCATGATCATGGCCAGCTCCACTGTGGAGGAGAGTCAGACAAACTGGTTACCAAATGTACACAGAAATAAATGACACGAGCCAGATACAAACAACGTCACACACTCAGGCATAAACAAACAGTTACATGCCAGCACGCACATGGGCTAAACACACACAGAGCTGATGAGGGCTGGTGATCTGGGGAGGCCGAGCTCTCAACACAAACGGATTCAAAGTTCAGTGTGATGAAGTCAAAATATGGGCAATGCCTCATGGGCATCTGCAGAGAACGCTCGTCCACATACGTCCTATTTTCATTGTCGTCTTCGCTAAATACACAAACCGCGCTGAAGTCGGTCTGCTCATTTACAACACGGCGCCACGCGTTTAAAACCAACCCCCAGCTATACAAATGTTCATGTTTTGCATGTGGAGGTTACAGCAGATGGGTGTCATAAAACATTTGTAGATTGTGTCTAATATGACCTTGATCACCACCACAACTAAACAAAACTACCCAGCCTCGACGAAAACATACAACACCACCGCCAGGACAAAAACTCATTTAATATTCCACACAGCACAGTGTGCCTCGGAGAGCACTTTGTGATCGGCGCAGTGTAGATTAAAGCTGATTCCAGCAGCACAGTGAACTGCTTCTTTTCAGCCTCAGCCTCTTGTAGATCTAATGTTAATTATGAAGACAATTTGACTACGTTTCACACAAAGTATTTACACTTGGGGAGAAATATAAACATGCCAAGAGCGTGAATTTTTCATTGTAACATTGAACAACTTTAAAAAATTAAGTTTGGGCAGATATTCTTAAAGATTTTTTAATTTAATTTTTGCTTGTGTTTGGCTGCCTGTTGCTGAGAATACAGATAAACAGTCAGTATACTGCAGTACCTGCAAGATGTGAATGACATTGCACAGTATAAATGATACACTAGCACCAATATTAAATTGCAGTAAAAATTTGACCTTTTTTGATGCGTCACTACAGTTCATAGTACACCCTCACACAGATTCCTCCCCTGTTTTACATGTTATGTTTCATAATCAAGAGCAAAGCCACTAATCATTTAAAAAACAAAATGAACCATGAGCCACAACTATGCACGTAAACTATTACAAAACTGACAGTTTTGGAGAATTTATACATTGTGACAACATAATATCCTTGTTCATAAATAAAATATTTTCCTACAGCCATAGTTGGCAATGAAAATGGTTCTTTTTTTCCATGGAAAGAAAGCAGTTACCTAGAATCACTGACACATGTCTGTATGTGTCAAGATTTAAATACTGCTGGTAGAAATGCTTGGCAGTTTAACAAGTGGGGGGGGGGGGGGGGGGGGGGGAAGAGGAGATTTGCAAAAATAAGATTGCTGGTTACCTGCGCGAAGCGGGCGAGGGACACCACCTACAAAAATAGTTTTCCTCGGGTCCAGAGGCTGAGAGCCATCCATCACAAAATCACTGTCATTCAGGTTCCACGGGCGAATCTGAACCTGTAACATAATGGGAAGCAGTCTCAGCTTCACACCTTCAGTCAAGACCCAAAACAGTAAAACAAATACAGTGCAAAAGCACCAGGAAACTTAATAATAGAACCACTTATACAGTGCTAATAATGAGCATCCCTACACCCGGTATAGAAGGACGTGTAAACAAGTGGACCGATTTTGTAAAGTTTTCTTCCACTGACCGGCTTGTCTTTGATGGTGGGGCTGGACACACACAGGTACAGCTTTCCGTCTTCTTCGATGCAGGCGTCGATCAAAGCCTGCACTGAGCTCTCATCCTGGAACAGCAGGAAGGCATAGCCTGCACACAATACAGCGGGGGTTTTTTCATGATGTTGCGGGGCCCAGGGTGTTGATGGAGAATCATGCTGGAATTTGGTGTGCTGCTGATTATTCTAACTCTACATCTGATCACAACATACTGCACTCACAGCAGGAGGCTGTGAGCTTTAACAAACAGAAAAAACAGACAGAAGGGGCTGCTTCTAAAATGTTTGCACTTATAAAACACATTGCTTTAAAAGAGCAGTTCCGCACAACATAAAAGAGGTTTTATAGGTTCAAACATTTGATGGGGAGGTGCAGCAACACCTGTACCAAAGTCGAACCAACCGTGTATTTAGCTCAATACTGTATTTGTTCAAGTTGAGAGGTCACGGTGATTTTGAAAAAAAAAAAAAATCCATCCTTTTAAAATGTATTTATTCGTTCTCATGTAATTGAATTTACAGATACAGAAATGTCAAAATACTTCCAAGACTAAAGATCACGGTATGAGGAAGGTGTGATGACAATATGCCGTACCTTTTGGGGGGAAATAAGACTTGCTCTCAGCTTTGTGAGGCCAGTCCACAAACAGGTGTCCAAAACGCCGGAAACTAGCTGTGATCTCATCTGCAATCAGAACACAGACGGCATGCAAAAAAAGAAAATACTGATCAGGATTAACAGAAAGAGGCGTTTCTTAGGTTTCACCGCAAAGAGCAAAGCCAGTGGACAGTCGGCTGCGACCTGTGGGATAAGAGCCTTTACCATTTTCTAAGGTCATTTTTGAAAATAAACCCAAGGTGACTGAACTGGGCCGGAGATACTGTAAAAGCCTGGTAACGTTAATGCGACCGCTGTACCTTCATCTATATCCGGGGGGAGTCCTCCAACAAAGACCTTGCGGGAGTAGCGTTCGACGCGCTCTCCGTTCTGGTGTGGGAAGCAGTGAGGAGATCCCAGACCCGCAAGACCCTCGCCGCGTTCGTCGTCGGGAAAACCATCCTCCATGGGGAAGAGGGAAGAATGGCCTGTGAGAGAGAAGAGGAAGCAGAGGCAGAGGTGAGAAAAAGGCTCATCTCCTGAGGAGAGACCCAGGGGGAAAGGTTAAGGAGAGGTCACTGGGACACCGCTACGCCAGTAATGACAACCGTACATTAGCATTTGTGTTCCACTGCCTGGAGTCATCCACCTGGTGCTGGTGAATGAGGGACCAGCAGATTTTTCGATCACTTCCATCAGATCCAACATCATTTGGGAATACCGATTGATTCTAACAAATTTTCATTTATTCATAGCACATATCTCGGTGTAAATGTCGATGGAAATGTGTGAAGACCTCTTATCAAATCTGCAAACCGTGAAAATGGTTTCAAAAAGGAGTATGACACACATATGTAGATATGAAACACCCACTTATGAGTAAATCCAGTCATGCAGCATGCAAAAGGTTCACTCACACATTTAAATGGAAAAAAATAAATGCCAAAGTGTAACAGGATTTCTTTACAATTAACTGCTACAATTGAAACACTGAGTAATACGAACACTTTTACCACAGCCTGTGCATGCCGTGGAGGTTAAACCCTTCCTGCCACCATACAACCTGCTCTGAGCTGCTTTATACAGATTTATGTAAGGGAGTTAGCCTCAGCTTACAGTACGTGCTTTGCTGAGTGTGTGTTTGTGTGTGTACCTCAGGCCATGTGTGGCTTACTTTGCGTGTCTTTGTGCCTCATTAATTTTTAGCTACATGCGTATGTTAACATCCTGTTATGTTTGGATTAATAAACTTGGGAAATAAACGTGTAGATATAGACGTACTTCATTTATCCCAAACTGGGAAATTCACAAAAATGGGAGGACGTATGACGGTAAGGATGGACGGTGCAATACGATCACTTTTACAGGCAGGCAACGAGAACTGACAACTAAGACAGTCATGCAAACAGACGTGTCACTGCACCAAACAGACATTAAGTGAAAATGGTCATTCAGAGGAACTCATAACCGGTGACATTACAGTAACACAGCTGGACATGAACCAAAAATTTACCAAAATGCTGAGTTCAACTTATACTGATGAGGTGATGATACATTTTCATACAACAGAGTATATTTTACCTCGTCTCCTGCTATAATTCCTGGCTGCATGTGGAATAAGGGGAAAATCAAAGAAGATTGTCATTATATATTAAAAAAAAAAAATTGTAAAAAGGCATAATAGACTGTACTATCAAAGTGCCAGGTGGTCATGACAACAGAATGATGCTCTGCTGCCAGCCCACCCTCATTTTAATTAAACACGGGTAAACTGTAATCAGCCTGTGGAGCCATCAGAATAGTAATCAATCGCCAGCGGAGGACGACATCAGGGTACAATTTCGACTCAAAGAATAAGTTATGGTAAGGTTTCTCCTGAAAAGTAATACGAACAAAAGCCTCGGTGACAGAACATAAAAGCACGTAGTGCCAACATGTCAAAACAAAAGATTTAGCTCATTGCGTTTAAAGGAGATGATGGACAGACTGTATTTGGCACATTTCAGAACCAACACCAATGATGAAGGTGTTATATTTTTATGTGTGTGTGTGTGTGTGTACATACATATACATAAAAATATAAAACGCTGCTTCGAAATGCCTCAAAAGAGATAAAGAAAACATTTAAAGGACGGGATGTAGGGCATTAGATGTAAAACAAACACCAGATCAGACCGGGAAGTAGTCAAAACTGTCACCGTGTATTAAAAAGAGGCTCAAAACTGCACACTTGTGGCGATGATGTAAAAACAATGTTATATATTAAATTGTCAAGGAAGAGGGATAGTAGTAATCTGAGCAACAACAAAAAATTGTCACCTTAAACTAAAAAATATGACAAATAAATGGTTCTGATAAAAAAAAAAAAAAAAAAAAAAAAAAAAGCATGTCTTGATGACAGTGAAGCTTCGTTCCCTTTCCCTGAACGGTCACAAAAGAAAATAAATAAAACTCTTTCCTCAAAGTTGAAGTATCCCACATTTTAACTGTAATAGCTTTTCAATGACCGCCTAAAGGCTGATCCAACTGCTGCTAAGGGGAAAAAAAAAAAAAAAAGAGCATCAAGGTCATATCCAATCTTACACGAACCACTAAAAGAATAGATGGCTTTATCCTCACCGGGAAATCTTCAAATATGATGTGGAAGATTTAGGCTGGGTAAACCAGGACTACAAGGTTCCTCAAGACAAGCTTCCTGGGGTGAATTTATAAACCAAGGTCATGTTTTATAGTCCCCCGCGGAGAAAATGAAAAAGAAAAATTGAAGCAAGCAGCGAAACATGCTAGGGGCCCAACAAAAGGACAACAGCCTCGCAGGGATTTAATTAAAAGAAATGATTAGACAGTGCACTTAACACTCACAATGCTGAGCAGCTTATCCACTTCCCTGTATCCCACTGAAAGGTATGACTGTTTGTGCCAAGAAAGATGGCCTGTCTTCTACCTGTCACACATCTTTTACATATATAACGTGTCAAACTGATATTGCAAATGGCAAATATTCCACTTCAGATATTAACACTCAAGGGAGTTAAAGTCCTTTTAGTTCAGGGTGCCACACATAAACCAATACGATCAAGGAAAATATAGGATAAAGGAAAATAAAAATAATGACATAGTGTCAAATGAATACAGATGAATATACTTACATTTACAAACGATCCTTTAACAACCTGAACCGTGTGAATACAACTAAGTGAAATTTTTTTACAATATTCTGCCAGTTGCGAAATGTTGTGTTCATTCATATTCATAATGCATGTGTTTAAATGATAAAGTGAAATTGTTCAATTTAGATTCATTTTTCTCGACAAATGCATTTCATTTTCATGTTATTCACATCTTTTTTGTCAACGTATAGTTTGTAAATGTAAATGTTTTCGTGAAACAATGTTAATGAGCCCTAATTCATAATACGTTTTGGTATTATTCAACCTATAGAGATCAATTTGGGGTGTGTGTGGGCCCTGAATAAAACATAGAAGAAGCGTGTCAATATAATGAATAATGAATAAATGGTCTAGGAGTAAACGTAGAGGAACAATAATTCTTATACACAACAGGAGCACGTTGAATGAAGACAATCTGGGCCGAGACCCAGTAGCTCTGAGAGTTGGACACATTAAACTGAACACTGTACTCCAAACAGGGTGCACTAGAGCGAGACAGGCCCATTTAGCTCAGTCACTGGTGGAAACTGAAATCATCAGTTCGTCGCCGTAATCCAAACCTCCCAAATGACCGCTATGGTGAGATTCTGTTCCTGATCCCAGAGGTGAAAGAAGTGCAAGTGTGGCTGACTATGGAGCCATTCCATTCCTTAACAACAGTCTGAAAGATGCAGCCGAAAGTATCAAAAGGGGTGAAACTGGATGGAATTGCAAAACACTAAACAAATGCATTATGGCGGAAGAGAATTATCGGACAGAATAATGTTTTTTGTTGTTAAATTTCAAGCTGCAGTGCAGGCTACTGCCATTTCAGCCTCAGTTGTGTGTAGTGTAAACATAATGGCAGCCCTGCGGCCAAGGCAACCAGGTGCCGCTCTCAACGCTCACGCTGCACCTGGCTATTTGACTCTCCAGTCCAGGTTGGCGATTATGGAAAATTTTCCAGGTTGCGGCTGCGAGTAACCATGACGACAAAGTCGGTGGTGAATCACACAATAGTCAATCAGCGGATAAACTCTGAGTATGTCATTGATAAAGAGAGGAGATGCAAGAGGAGATGTTTAATATTTCAAAGTCACATTTTTCAAGCGTTTCGACATTTTAATGTATCTTAAAACTCATCTGACAAAGGTCAATCAGTTGAAAACAGGGTTCAATATGATGTATATCCCCCGGGCTCTCATTACTATTGAATTTCTCTTTTACTTCTTAGTTTTGAATTTCTTAGTTTTTTTCCTTTGTCGTCATGTGCTCACTGGGAAATGATGTTTCTTTGCAAAGAGCACAAGTGAAATATTCGAAAGTAGACTGAATTAAAATGAAGCGGACGCTGGAGAGATTGAAGCGATGACCTATCTAAACTGTAAGAACATGGATAGGATGAAGAAGTGGCCCAACACACAAGCAATAATCCTGAGCTCACTCGGTGGACTTTCCAACCCAGATGGACATTAACTCTGTGGGAAGGTCAGAGAGGGAGATGGAAAAGAGAGAGAGAGAGAGAGAGGGATAGTAAAGCAGATTGAAGGAGAGCACAGAGGGCTATAAAAAGATGTGTGTAAGAGAGAGAAAAATAGATTGAAAGAGATGGATAAAGAAGCTGATAAAAAAAGCTGTGTGGGGGTGAGAGAAAATGAGAGCGAGTGTGAGAGATGAGGAGAGTGATGCATGCAATCTGTGTATGTTTATGAGACAAAGCGATAGAGCTAGCAACACAGAGAGAGAGAGAGAGAGTGTGTATGTGTGTGTGTGTGTGTGTGTGTGCAGCCTCTGAATCCTGCCTATCCGCTGGCACCATCTGTCTCAGGGCTAGATGACAACTCCTGACCATGTGATCTCACCATGTGACCCAGCAATCTCATGAAGAGACTACTGGCCTCTCCTGTTTTACATCCTGGCCCATGACCACACGACAAATGCTACAACAACCCAATTACACGCCGATAAAAAGTGTAAGAGGGCAGGTGTACGACCTAGCTAAAAAATGAAAGTGCAGCATGTTAAAGGGATTAGTATGTTGCTTCAATCAGGAGTTGTATAGTTTTGTTTTCATGTTGAAGGACCACTGAAGCACATGGCAGTTTTTAGTTTGAGTCAGTGATAAGAAATGAAATACCATCAGTGGTGACGACTTCTATCCGTTCAGCATTTACTCAGTTCATTGATTTGGTTGTTTGGTTTATTAAATGCAAGAAAATGGAGCAAAATGTTGATCAACAGCAAATCCTCCACATGCCATGTACAGTTAGATGTTCAGTTCACGGTCACAGAGGAAAGGAAAGTAATGCTAACTATCTGAAAACAATATCAACAACAGTGTCACTGCTAAAGAAAAACAAAAGACTTATTTGGCCTACAATGTGACTTATTTTTTCATCCTTCAGCTAAAAAAAAAATAAAAAGAACAAGAAAGATTGAGGGTCTGTGTGACTTTACTTTGTTCGTGTTGATTGACTGTTGTGAAAGCCAGTGGACCTGAACGGGCTCTGAATAAAAAGAAAATATGTTCTGAACTTTCTGCTCTAAAGGTAACTCAGATTTCTTTACTTTTCACATTACTTGACAATAACTCAAACACTCACTGCAGCTGTAAATGAGACATACATCTTCATCTTTGTCAGACCCTCTGTTAAAAGCCAAATAGGCAGTAACCCTTTCCCCACAGTCTTTTACTTGTCTTATTTACAGCGTACACTATTAAAAAGATGGAAAATTATAAATCTACAAACTATTTACTGCCTACAGTGTATATA
>JAPTHA010000007.1:8974756-8987132 GCA_029814585.1 Gymnapogon annona
ATGAATCTGGTAACGAAATGTCAAAGAATTGTCAGCTGATAACACAAATAAATATGGAAAATAGAAAAGTGCACAGTAAATAGTCATGAAAATAAAGAAAAAACATTGAATGAGAAGGTGTGTCCAAACTTTTGGCCTGTAGTGTGGACGTTATGTTCTGTGTGTTTTTGTCTGCATTTGTTGTGATTTTGTGTTTTTAAAAAGGAGCTCAGACCAGTTTGTAATTCTATTGGACAACTGTTCACATACATATTATTTTATTATTATTCTTATAGATGTATTATTTTGGTGCCTTCAATGACAATCTACAATGTAAATAGTCATGAAAATAAAGAAAACCCATTGAATGAGAAGGTGTGTCCAAACTTTTGGCCTGTTGTATGTATATATGTAACCTTACACATGTAATCACTGACATAGATTACAATACAAAACACAGGGCATACATCGTGCTATGAGCAGTTGAGCTGTAACTGACAGTTTCTAGACAGGACAAACTGGGATGATCTGATCACATCTAATCTGCTGAGTCACCTGGTAACGTAAGAGCCACACAACCACTTCATACACTGACAATAAGTGGGATTTTTCTGTTTCAACTTTGTGACTGATATTTGCCTTATAACGTGTCATAATGTGGGAGGGGAATGCATGAACCAAACCGTGTCTTGACTGGAGACCTTCATAACGTTGTAGCACAGAAGACTGCAGTGCTCCTAAGCTATACAAACAACAGGAGTAAGCTGTAACCAACAGTTACCTAGGTAGCTTACTGAGACAATATCCTGTCCTGGCTTACTCACTTCAAGCCCTGCAGGTCTTCGGCCAGTTTTACTGGTTCAAAGAAGCCTGTGACGCCTGACACAGCACCCGGTCTCTGACCTTGACTTACAGGTGTATTAGGAAGGAGGAAAAAGATGGAAAGCAAGAGGGAAAGCACCAAGGTGGACAATTTTAGGTCATTTAAAAAGTTTAAAAAAAAAAACCTCATCTGAGATTAGTTCCTAGTTGTCCAGTGTATGAACAGTAAACAGGAGTATGTCTGGCCAGGAGCCCATCCCAAAAACTAAAGCTGCACTAATACAGCAGTGGCCTGTCTGATGCTGCAACAGCTATGGCTCTGGAACATTTTCTTCCTGTGTGCGTGCCATGGTGCTGTACAGCTCTTTGGATAAAATGTCCACCAAATGGCAGGTGGTCCCACTCTCAAATTGCATGTAACCAGTTGCTCGTTTGGACACAGATTGGCATTAACCACCCACAGAAATTGCAAGATAATGCCAAACTACGTTACGGCTAGCCTTTGCAAAACACCTGACAATTGATTTACATTATTATTAGTTTGATGTATTCATTTCAACTGACTGTCACTTTCTGCAAATCTTTTTCAACATGCTGCATTACAGGAGTTAAAAGTATCCGCTTCTCTGTTTTTCACACATCTAAGCCCACTACGTACAAAGATACTGCCGCTGTAATGTACTTATTTTGTCCTTGAAATAACAGGAATATAAAGCAGAAGCCAAATTATTCTTAATCTGTACTGTCAGTGCCAGAATGGAAACTATGCAAGGCATGGTGGGGCAGAATGACTAGAGTTCCTCAAGGAGTCCATTTCACTTATGGGTTAAGGCTACCTCCATGACCTATCTCAAAATATGAATTGGACCTGCAGAGGAGATCTACAGGCACCAATGAACACATATTTGAGGACAAGTTATAAAACGTTAACATTTTGTTTAGCACACAAACATATACTCGAAGGAAACTGGTGCAACGTTGATTTTCAACCAGTTTTCATTTGTCACATTTCAATCTATGGGAAAACATAGAATGTGTATAGAATGAACCTGAAACGTGGTTGCCTGTGTAATAATTCAACAGTAGTTTCTACAGTAACAGCCGCACAGCAACATGATCTAAGTCAACACACAAAAATAATGCCATGTTTGCCTATTTCACTACCGAGACTTGTTGGCTGTGTGTACAAGACTTAATATCATATGGTTGTGTAAAACAGTTCATATTTTAAGTACACCCACTGTATCATTATAGCCGATCCTTTATTCATGCTCCTCTGACACCAATTACCAGTTTAATATCAAATCCCCACACTACTGACTAAATTCCACAAAGTGAATTTGATCAATACAACTTCTAGGAAGTCACAGAGCATAATGTGAATACATGTTTTTGACATTTGCAAGAACTCCAGACTGGACACAGTATTCAGGATGTGCTGCTAGCACAACTTTGTTGGATTTTAAGCATAATTACGCAGCCAACCAAAATCAGCAATTTCTTTCTTCTCTCCTTTGTTTATTGTAAATCATGGGCGTTGCATAATCAGTCGCAGTCCACAGAAAGGCCATTCTACACCCGTCCCCCCCTCTCTTGCCCTTGTTGCATCAGGGCAGAAGGACAATGCTACTTTGGCTGATCTGATTCGAACACGAGAAAGGGCACCATGTCACAGTTACAGTAATGCTGGCTATACCTTTAATCTGCCATCGGACCCTGACAAATGCAGCATCGAGTTTCTGATGAGGAATAGGGCAGAGGAGTGGCATTACTGTATGACATCTGTTGAACCCATCCTCAATCGTGCCTTCCAAGTAGTGAAGTGTCAATGTGAAAAAAGATTTACCGTAATATGACTGTTACAAACCAAGGAACACAGGTAGTACTAATAATAAGAACTTGGGACTTCTTATAACAGATTAGATTGTTCAACACCACAGAAAGACAGGCTTTCTAACTTATTCAGCAAAAATAAAGAGTTAAAAACATGTTGAGACTTGTCTGTAGTTTGACCTATACTCCAGGATGAGTCATGAATTGCAAACAGCAAAAAATGAAAACCCTGTGGCAGTCCTAGTATATATTGTAATATTTAACTCAACATACAGAGCTCTTCAGAGCTAATTTTATCCGAGGTTGTGAGGTCTCCTCATTGGCAGTCTCAAAGGTTAGTGAGTGCTGTTGTTAAACTATTGACAGGTAACTAAAAAAAACTCTAGACAGACACTCAATCAGACAATTTACCACTATTCCCTCCATCCAAAGGCAAACAAGTACTGAAGGTAACGAAGAACCTATAGTGACGCCAAACTTTATCTGACCTTATAGACAGTTGACAGGTAGGTAATTGGTTTAGACAGAGGAATAACAAAAGCAAATAGGACTAGAATAAGCATCCACTTAAAGAAGCCTCTTATCGCATGCTGAGTCCTTCGTAACCACATGGTAACCCTCATCCGTCCGCCCCGGCCTCCGAGTAATGACTTACACAATCAATCATTAGGCGGATCAATAAAATGAATTCATCTCCATGCTCCCTTTACCTCTTTCCATCAATCGTATTGGCTGTTTCCTATATGTGTTAATACTATCATCTGAGCCATCTCCACTGTGTAAGGACCCAACTATCAAAATTACATTACAAACAGGCTGGTATTTTGCGAACGGGTTGCTAGGCTATGGCAGTCACGTCCTGAGTGATTAATAAAGCAGTAATCCTGACAAATCATTAGGCTCCATTTCACAGAATAAAATAAACTGATGCAGCAGGAGGAAAGAATGGAGCTACCGTTAGCAGCTCATCAATCTACACAGTACTACTCCAGCTGTTTTTCTGAATCAAATAAAAGAAATACGATGACGTCTTCCTGTTAACTGATGTATCAAGCTTTTAATTTTTTGTTTTTATCTTCGTGGGTGCCAGTCATCGCCCATCCTTCCCATCACACACCCTTCTCTGTTCTCTCCATTTCTAACCCTCTCCCGTTTCCTTATCCTTCTATCATTTTCTCCCCCTCCCTCCCAACTTCCCCACTCCCCTCATCCCCAGCTCGTATACGTGGTACACACCACTGCAGTGACACAACCACATTAGTCATCATCAAGGACCTACAGCTATGGAAGACCTGAGCGACTGATTTCTAAGCTAACACGCTAACAAATGCATCATGTAAATCTGTACCCTGCCCCCCATGTCTAAAAAAAAGCAGCCATAGCAGATACTGTAACAAAATTAACAGCTAATATAAATGACACATTGATGATTTATACTTCAGGCAGTAAGTGGCGACGTCTGAAATACATTAACACACAAATCGCAAGGACAGATCCATTATGCGCCCAATTTTGAATATACAAATATAGACAAAAATAATCTGCTCGCACATGACTAGTTTGTATCCAGTGACATTAATTATGAAAGATGTAAAATGCTAACAAAGAAAATTTCAGAAATCTACAGCAAATTCAATCAGACAAAAAAGTCAAACAGACCTGGAAAGGGAAAATGTTGTCACTGCGGCCGACACCATCATCAATCCAGGATTTGGGATTGAAGCCTGCGGGACTATTTCTAGGATACTTCTGGGATGCAACATGGTTGTTGGGGAAGGTCTTCTTAAGTGGAGAGATAGAATTGATAGGGGTCATCCCACCATTCAGTCCTCTGCGATAATCTCTGCCCTGAGACCCTCCCCAGCCTCCACCTCCACTGCCATAGCCTCCTCCAGGACTCCAGGAGGTGGAAGAGCCAGGGGAGGGAGAGGGGCTCTGGTAGCTGGCCGGACCCCAAGGGGACGGGGGCTTGTTCAGGCTGTTGGACAAATGCGGCAACTGACTGAAGGCCGCATTCCTATGTGAGAAAGGCGGTGGAGGGTGGGGAGAAGCCGGGGAGCGGCGATGCTGCTGGTGTTGGTTGTGGGGGTGTTGAAAATGAGGGTGCGGTGGGGGAGGCGGGTGGTGCTGGGATAAGGCTGCCGCAGGCCCTATCTGGGAGAAGTTGCCACCAAACCCTGGGCTGACATGGTGTGAGAAGTTCTGGAACAGCAGGGGGCCATTGTTGGCAGATGCCGGATTGAAAAAGCTCACATCCTCATTGATGATGGTGGATGGTGCTGGAGGGATGGCAGCTGACCAGTTATTGAAGCCTGTAAGGGATGACGAGGTTGTACTGGACTGGACAGGGCCAGTTCCCCCAAGACCAGAGGTCTCCTGGTAATCGAAGCCCGTCAGGACTGGGGACTCGAGACGTAGCTGCTTCTCCTTCCCATTACTTCCTTCAGATGTGCCGTTGTCTGTCTTGGCTTCCTCTGACCGGGCTTTTTCCAGATCTGAAATGATCCCACCACCACTTCCACCTTCCTGGTGGCTCCCAGGAGACAACTGCTGCTGCTTTTCCTGCGTTTCTTGCATTTCCTGCTGCTGCTGTGCTTTGGGCTTCTCTGGGCCCCCCAGGATTTCGTCTTGCACGCTGTTGTGGGTGGCAGAGGCGGGGAAAAGCCAGGGAGAGCCTCCCGTAGTGCCATTCCCTGCGGCTGTGGTGCTGTTTATGAAAGCAGCAGGGCTCTGCGACACATTTTGGTGATGGTGTGGGGGCTGCAGATGTGGGTGGATTCGGACCGGGAATGTGGACTTGTTGCCAGTGTTGTTTTGAACTAGGACTCCAAACCCGTAATCCCCCATTTGTTTTTTCCCCCACACACAAATGCTATCCCGTGATCGTTTGGTCCTATTAAAAGAAGAGGACACAGAACGGCATGAGTTAGCAGTTGTCCTCTCTCACTCCATTATAAAAAAAAATAAAGAGATTTGGAGGTGATGAACATTCCCTTGTGACATAAAAGACCTTTTTGTTGATCCTGTTTACTCCCTCAGTGGATTCTTATATTCTCATATGATAATCACACAACACTGCTAATGAATGAGCTCATTCTTGCACTGAACAATCTGCCCTTCTTACACTGAGCAGTTGTGAAAAAAGCAAACCAGTTAACGTTACATCTCTGGCTAATTATAACCCCGTGACGTTGCCAACTTGTAAGTCTACAGCTGAGCTGCTGGCAGCCACCAATAGTGCTAGTAACATTACTATGCACAACCGACATATTCTCCATTTAAAAACCCTAACCAGCTGACAGACAGCCAAGATAAGCAGCGCTAACTTAACGAGAACACGGCGCTACAAAACATCCACGTACGTAATAAATATTAACAATTAATAATCGTTACGTTGAGCAGTAAAACCCTCGACCTTGTTTGACAGCTGTCAGAAGCCGAAAGTCATCATAGACAATTGTAAAACGTAGGAAACAAATAGTTGAACGCCGTCCGGTATATATCAACATATATTTAAGACACCGTATTTTACAGTCACCTAGTTTAAATCAATGAAAATTGTTAGCTGTACAGCTAAATAAGATTTTCATCCGTGGCTAACATTAGCTAGCTAGCTAGCTAGCTATTAACCGTTAGCATCAGTGGTAGCTAGCCGGACAGCCTGGAAAGAGGCGAATAAAATCGCTTTTCACCTTCTGATCACCACCTTCGACCTCGGCGATGTCTTTGTTGAGAGCCTCCCCTCGGTATGAGATCAAGGTGGTGTCCTTGAGAAAATGAGCAGAGCAGGCAAAGCTTTTCAGCGGCGATTTGATAGCTGACTCGTACAGTGCAGTCGGTCAGCTTTTTTTTTCCCTTCTCCTGACGTGTCCTGCCTGCTCAATGACACAGCTCTCTATCGCCTGCCTCTAAACCTGGACTATAACATCAAAACGGATTTGTTAACGTGGCAACGTGTCGACGACACTTAGCTTTCAGTTGCGTCACAAGCCCTATTCGACCGGTTTCATTGTTCGCTTGATGTCGGGTATATTTTCTCCCTAACGGTCTTTTCCTACAGAGCCAGCCGATTCCCGTGCGCTTCTGGGCTGCCCCTCTTCTGAAACCGACCGTGGCCGAATGACAGCGAGAGATCAGCAGAGACACACTTCCGCTTGTAACTCCGCCTCTTCTTTACGGCCCCGCCCTCTTCGAGCCACACCTCGACATTTGATTGGTTGCCTCACCGGCAACCTCGCCCATGCTGTTCAACGTTTTTCGGCTGTGCACCAATCACACGCACGGGCCGCGCATATGTCCAGCCCACTGAGGTCAGAGATGAGAGGAAAAAAAACACTCCTGCTGTCCTTTCACGATGCAGCCGGTATCAGGTCGTGAGAAAACTGAGATACCCACCCCCCCCTTTACAGGATTGGAAAGCAGAGTCTCAAAAAGAGCATCTCGAAGCCAGGCATTTTTATCCAATGCTCTTGACTGTAAATGTGAAATGAAACAGGAAGGTACATAATAGCTGCTGTGTTCTTTTGTTCTTCATAACGTCCCCATTTATCTGGGTAACCCAATTTGGATGGAAGCTCATCGTTTCCCCTTTACTCAATACTGCCTCCTGCAATGCAATTCTATTCTGTTCTGTTCTATTCTATTCTATTCTATTCTATTCTATTCTATTCTATTCTATTCAAGTCGATGGTTGTCATCAATATTTATTACAACCGTTGATCAATAATCTTGTGATAGGTTTGCGTCTTCGTATTCATGTATGTGTATTTATTAAATGTCTGCCTGTATGTACTGTATGTCTCTTGGTGCGATTTTGTTATGTCTATATGTACATGTATATTATATACATAACCATATATATTGTATGGTTATTCTGTATGTTGGGTGTATATATGTGTATTTGTATAGTATGTATACTTGGATATTATACTGTGTCTACAGATGTACAGATGTGTATGTATGTATGTATATATATATATATATATACATAAACAGATACATACATATATATGTGTGTGTGCACGCGTGTGTATTAGATATGTAGGTATATATACAAATAGCGTGTATAAATATCCATGATATATGTATGGTATGCGTGTATGTGTGTGTGTGTGTGTGTGTGTGTGTGTGTGTGTGTGTGTGTGTGTGTGTGTGTGTATGTATATATTTGTATATTATGTTGATTTTACATGTAGGTTTATGTGAAGATTATTTTTAGGTGTACTTTTTGTGTACTATTTTCTAATTCTATGTATGTTTATAGGTTTGTTTGTTTGTTTGTTTGTTTAATGCTGTGGTTTATGTTTGTGCATATGTATCAAAAGATGTATGTTTGTTTCTTGCTGTGGTTTATGTTTGTGTGTATGTATGTATAGATGTACGTTTGGTTGGTGGTTTTGAAATTTCTCCTTGCGAGACATTAAAGGTGTAAATGGGGTTACACAGAAATAACTACAAAAGATACAATTAGAAATGCCTTTCAAATAAATATATTAATGACAGCAAATTACTATTGAAAGTAATATAGCCTATTTTTAAAAACACTTCATGAATACTGACGTTAATTAAACAGGCATTAATAAATAAATACCTAATTTAGCATTTAGAGAGAACAGACCTCCACCAAGACCAGTAGTCTGCTCTTTTTTCATATCACAATGTCATTTAAGCACAAAAAAACTACAGGACGTTTAGTTTTGTGTTTTCAGTTTCGTCACTTTGTCGCACTGCTCAGTTTAATTGACTGCTATCACAGTGACAGAGCCAAAGAATCAATGTAAGTCAATTTGTGTAGAGATTGGAGGCAAGATGAAGACAACGGTTTTACGTCTAAAATGGCAGGAAAGTATTTGTTAATTGCACAGTACTGTTACAGTTGCATAATTGTATGACTATCTATCTGTCTGTCCGTCTTCTGTCATCCATCCATCCATTACATCTATTAATTATACTGTGAACACTTGACAGATTAACTCGTTTTACGATGACCTGAATTGAAACATTTTACAAATGCACATGCCTTTGGGGAATCCCATTACTGTACGTGGGCTTCTAAATGAAATGGACAGAGCTGAGATGTTATTACATGTATATGATAAATTCACATGTGCTTCTTCATAATAAACCTGGAGGACGGAGATGTGAAGGCGAGACTTGCCTCTAATTGGTTTTGTGAATTATGCTCCATATTTCTCCTATCCTCTTTCATTTACAGGTAAATGCAACGTTTTGTGTTTTACCGCAGTATTCATATCATAAGAGCGTCGGGTTGTGCAGTTAAGAGTATTCTATTTTTTTGTTTTTTGCATTCCTTTTTCTCGTTAACGTCTCATCTCGCTGTGGCGTTGGCTGTCCAAGGCCGTGTTGGAGTCATACATTTTCCTCCTCCGAGCCTGCGTCGGCTTCTCTCCGCCAGATGTGCGACCGTCCAGTCCTTTTTCCTTCATCACCTGCCCACACTGTCCCCCACCTCTCTTTATCTCCCTCCCTGTCCTTGTCGGCGTCCTTCTTTCCTGTATGGTCATTATCACCTCGAGGTCATCAAACAGCTTTGACTCTGACAGCCTCGCCGACCCTCAACTGGCAGCGTTACATGCCGCCACAAATGGCTATCTAATAAATCTGTCACTTCAAGTCCAGCTGGGAGAGAGTGATAAATTAGGGCATCTGTCATGATTTGCATCAGTAAATGTGTACAGAAAGGATGAGCTGACCATAGGAGGTGGACACACACGTTGGATGGCAGGTATTGACATGGTTAGGAAGTATAACCGGCTTAAAGTAATCCGATTAAAACACTAGATGTCTGATAGTAACACTATTCATATTCAGCCCATAAACCTGTGTAACCTGTGAATATATGTGGTAGAATTTGTCTTAAAGCAGCATTAAAAGACAATTTGATGAAGTGTTTGCTCATAAAGTTTGATGATTAATAACATTTAGAGGTCAGGTTGATGAGTTCGTGTCATTACTGTACTTCAGTGGAACAGCTCTACTGTCGCAGGGATTCTGAAGCAAACTGGTGCCACCAGGTAAAGGCAGCGCCCCCTCTGGATGTGGCACCACTCCCTCAGGGTCCGACCTGCAGAACAGTTTCAGACACAGTACACAGGATCCATCCATCCATCAACCCATCCATCCATCCATCCATCCATCCATCCATCCATCTACTCATGCATGCATCCACTCATCCATCCACTCATGCATCCACTCATGCATCCACCAATCGATCCATCCATCCACTCATATGCATGCAACCACTCATGCATCCATCCATCCATCCATCCATCCATCAGTCCATCCATCCATTCACCCATCCACTCATGCATCCATCCATCCATTCACTGACCCATCCACTCATGCATCCATCCATCCACTCATTAATGCATGCATGCATTGCATCCATCCATCCACTCATGCATCCATCCATCCATTCATCCTTCCACTCATGCATCCATCCATCCATCCATCCATCCACTTATGCATCCACTCATCCTTCCATTCATCCATCCACTTATGCATCCATCCATTCATCTACTCATGCATGCATGCATTATCCATCCATCAATCAATCCATCCAAACACTCATGCATGCATGCATGCATCCATCCACTCATGCATCCATCCATCCATTCATCCATGCACTTATGCATCCACCCATCCATCCATCCATCCATCCACTAATGCATCCATCCATCCATTCATCCATCCACTTATGCATCCACCCATCCATCCATCCATCCATCCATCCACCTATGCATCCATCCATCCATCTACTCATGCATGCATGCATCATCCATCCATCCACTCATGCATCCATCCATCCACTCATGCATCCATCCATCATCCATTCATCTATCCACTCATGC
The DNA here is from genome assembly GCA_029814585.1 of Gymnapogon annona. Taxonomy (NCBI): domain Eukaryota; kingdom Metazoa; phylum Chordata; class Actinopteri; order Kurtiformes; family Apogonidae; genus Gymnapogon; species Gymnapogon annona. Next base: position 8,985,262 of record JAPTHA010000007.1, read on the forward strand.
ATGCATGCATCTATCCATCCATCAATCTATCGCTCCATTCATCCATCTACTCATGCATCCATCCATCCATCCACTCATGGATCTATCCATTTATCTATCCATCCATTTATCCATCCACCCATCCATCCATCCATCCATCTATCCTAGCTGGAGCCTCCCAACAGTTAAAGACATGGTGTACCTCGGACGTGTCACGAGCTCATCGTCAGCATCTGCACAGCGTTTTTATTGGACTCATTTTACTTCATATATTTAGCTATTTTATGTACATTTCTGGAACACTGGTGGGCGTCCTCTTTACTGGAAGCGCTGAAGTGACTGGTAATGGTCACGATGAGGTAGATATTTTTCTGGCCTGTTTGAAAAATACCCAGCGTGCACATGCTTCAGCGCGACGCTTAAAAGCTGCGTTTTGATCATATCCCGACACTGTCGCTGATGACCTCCATTTCTGCCCTTCGGCTTCACAAACAAAAGTGTTTAAGTGAATTTCTAATCAGCCACTCGAGGGTGCAAATCAACGGGCTGGAAATGGAGATGTCTGATAGTCTTAAACACACTCTAGCCTGGCGGTATCTTCAGCGTAAGGCAGTGCACTCCTCTCACGGTGGGGTGGATGGTGCTGCTTGTACTGTAAATGGATTTCTAGGACAGTATAACCGGTCTTACTGGCCTCACTTAGCAGACAACACCCTCTCCTACTTCTGTCCCTTTTTGCTGTATGTCTTTCACTTTCTGTCTCACACACACGCATATAGACACACACACACACACACACACACACACACACACACACACACACACACACACACGTCGTCTTTATTAAATCCTCCATTTGTGAAGCTATACCCCCACTACATCTGCTCCCTAAAAACTAACAAGCAAAGGGCGTGTGCATATTTATGAACTTATTTATGGAGCCTATATTTCCACGTGCACTATACGTATCGCCGTTTCATCCACCTCTGTGCCTCTGCAGAGATGTGTCTGTATATTGAACAGCTAATAGCCATCTTCACCACGCGCTCCCTTTTACTGGCAGTGCGTTTGTGTGTGTTCCTCCATCCAGGCTGGATAGGTGCTATGAATAAAACATTGAATCCATTAAAAAATTAATTGCCTCTACCTTAGACATAATTATGGTGCAATTCCTCCCAGAGTGCATCTGTGTGTCAGTTTGCCAATATGGGTGTGTATCTCCGATAACATGATTTCCATCCTAAAATTAAATTGTATATTCATACTGAGGGGTCCGGAGGACTTTTGCAACTCATTCACGTGTATAGGTGAGGTGCAAAGGTCTGCTGTAATCTGTATAGAAAATCTTTGGCTTTTTCCGCCCAAGTCAACATTTGGGAACTATGAGGTCTTAACCCGACAGCAATTAGAAGTGTGTAAATTATGCAGATGTTTGTATTTGCGGTGTCGTGACGAGGGATCGACAGCGAGGAGAGCGAAGCCTCATCATGTGCTGTCGAGAGTTGCGTTAGTGGCCTATGAAATATTCAGATAACGTACTGTACATGATGTTAACAAAGCGGCACGTCCTTGCTACTGTGGGACACAACAATGACCTCTGGGTATCTGGGTATGGGTTGGAGCGGGAGGGGCGCCGGCGAGGTGTGTAAGGGCTAAATTAGATTTCACCAAAAGCAAAGTACGAGAGGTGAAGAAGAAAGAACGATTGAGAAGGAAGGCAAGGTTCTCCAGTAAAAACTATGAATTCTTATTCAGACGTGAAAGTCCTGGGTCTGTAAACGTCTCACCGTGCTTTGGTGCGAAACCTCTCGCAGTTCTCCAGGAGTTCTACCGCGATCACATCGGACTGTGAACTTTGTTCCCCGTGCCTTCAAACTGTTCAACTCCTCATT
>JAPTHA010000007.1:9078180-9088696 GCA_029814585.1 Gymnapogon annona
AATTTTCGCCCAGTTACTGACCAACATAAATCATGTGGAAAAACAGGGCAAATGGAAGTTATATTTGGTTCCAGCAAATCTTTAATGCAGAGTTTCTATTCGGGCGTAACGAAAAGCCATCAGTCAAAGCCGAGGCCTCCAGAAACCAGATGAGATTACAGAAAATATTCATTTATGCTGTGGCTGTGGATGTTGGTCTGTGTTTTATCGGGGTCAGGGTTTGAGATTTTACACCTGCTGGGAGTTTTGGCCTGATCTACCTGCAGTAATTCGTATTAATGGACTTTGGTGCAAATCAGAAGTCAAACTGTTCATTCTGTGTTTTTTTTTTTTTGTTTTTTTAAGTCACACTAGCTGATGTACCTGTGAAACCGCAGGCCTCAGCCAGAAGGAAGGTGCTCCAGGACATGAGGAAAAACAGAGCTGTCTCCAATAGCGGGAAGTCCCTCAGTTTGGTAAACTTAGTCACGTAAAAAAAAATTATGCGTAAAGGAGAACATGTAGCAAAATGGACAGTCGACCATGAGTAAACAACAGGACAGACAGACTGGGAGAAAACATATGTTGTGGTTGCACTGCATGTAAAGGCTTGCGTTATTTGAAGCGCAGTTATTGCAGACAGTATAGCGCTCACACAACACAATACTACTTTATCGCAAGGAGGAATTTCTTGGGCACGGTAGCACACAAATAAATAAAGAAACACACAAACATGAACTACGGCAATAAACAAACATACATCTATACAGACATACACACAAACCACCGCAATAAACAGACATCTATACATACACACAAACATAAACCACAGCAATAAACGAGCATACACATAAACCACAGCAATAAACATACATCTATTTGTATGTATTCAATTGTACTGTATTCATCCATTTGTATACATCTAGTTTTTTCATCTTTTTTGCTGCTGTAATTGTGCCAATTTCCCCACTGTGGAATTAATAAAGGTCTTCTTCTATACATACACACACAAACCACAGCAATAAACAAACGTACATAGAATAAAAAATACATATACATATATACTCTCAAAAATCTACACATACAAGCACGTATACACATCCAGACATATATACACTCAACATGTAATAAATGCATGTGTATACAGGTAATAAATATGTAATAAACATGTAGTAAGTGCACAGATACCTATATTCACCACATATATACATGTAACTACTCGTGCACACATGTACATATGTAGGTTAGAAAAAGATAAGCACAGATGAAAGGATATGAGCGCAGTCACGACTCCGGTGGCCACTCCGAGAGCAAATGACCCGCTGAAGACGCCCAGGAAGATTCCAAAGGACTTCAACATCGCCATGGCCTCGAAACTGTGGCTGTTGTCTCCCGCAGGCTGGTACGCCACAATGGAGCTGCAGGACAGAGAGACGACAGGAAGAGGAAAACGCTGGCATGAAAACAAACACACAGGAGGACAGTGATGAAACGACAAACACATGCTCATGTGACGATGCAAACAGAAAGAGGTCAAACTGAAATCACACCCACAACTCACATCCAGCTCATTTTAGTCTGAGGTGACTGTTTATCCAATCTACAAACGTCTAGATGGTGAGGTTTAGGCATTAAAGGAAGTTAAACTGAACAAACACAAAAAAAAGGTTTTGTAGGAAGTTAGGGTAGTGCATGCTCTTAGGACCTTGGATTAACTGCAGATGGTTGAATCCAAACCTCAATAACTGGACAACTTGGACACTGCTCATCAATGAAGACTAGTACCCAAAGTATGCAAATGACCAGCACTGACTGACATTTTTGTCCACGTAATAGGTTCAATAAGTCTACGTAGGAAAATAAGAGACAATAAAAGGAGTATTAACGAGTTCTAGTAACAGGGAGGGATAAAAGAGGGAAGGGACAATACTAGGTGGGTGACCAGTCAAGGCTACATTCGACACAAAAAAAACCCCAAAAAAACAGCTGCATGGCGCTTAGGGGTCTAATCTTTCACCATAATCACTCAAACAGCCCCCGTCCCAAACACCCACCCACCGGGGACTCAGTGTTTGGTTTTCTCCTGCCCCCTCCTCAGGCCAGGCTGGGCCGTTGTCACCGGGGGAGAGCGCGGCTCCAGCGGCCCGCCTACCCTGCTTCTCCAAGCGGAGGAGAACACTGCATGCATACGTACGTACGGGTGGGTGATGAACGGCACAGACGGGTGGAGGAAGGCAAGCAGTGAAATGACATGGACTGATGTTAGTATGATCGACAGTACGTTAAGAGTGTGATGTACAAGACATACAGCACAAATTAAGCACAGGCTCACATTGAACTGGGAATTGATGGGGAACTTTAACAAGACACAAGTGGAAAATACAGAAGTAGACGGAGGTGTGTTTTAGGGGTCAGCCAATGACTGGGCCTGTCCGGTCATCACATGGGTGTCCAACTCATGTTACTCCCCCTGAGGCCAGAATTCAGACCAATCTGATCTCAAGCAGACCAGACTGGTAAAATTAACAGAATATAGTAACACACTAGGCCTCAGTTTATCATTTACACATGTACAGTAACAGATCACAGTGGATCTACAGATGTACAAAATATATAGCAACAGGCATCTAGAACTGAAAAATATATGAAATACATATATTCTGTGTAATTTACGTGCAACAGTCTTGCACTATCAGAATCCTAAATTCACGTTCAACAATTTTAAGATCGGCGTGCATTTTGTTCATTATTAAAAGGAATTTTTACATGTACTTTGGTTCTCACTGACAACATGATCATCGGCTGCTACTGAATTTGGATAACTGACACTCAAATTTTAGTACAGACGGCTCTTGTTATTATTAGTACTTTTTTTAATCTGTGGGCTTTTTCAAGAAATGCTGCTTGAAGTCAGCCTGTATCTTTTGTTTTAAGGCACTGTTTAAAAGTTCTGTTGTCTTTATTCAATATAAGTTTTGCTAGTGCTTTTGTGCTTGTGTTGTCTATTTTGGAGTCTGTGTTGTTTGTGGATGTTTGCTGGCACCATTTCTGAGTTTCAAGAAGTAAGTGTAATATATTATTGTAGCTGCAGACCAGCAGGAAACGGGCCATAAGGGCGTAAGGAGAACAGCGCAATGCTCTACATAAAAAGGAGTGTACAGCATGTTTTCATATATGTTGCCAAAAAAAAAAAAAACAGCACAAAACCATCAATTTAAAGTAATACAAAATCTTACACATTGCACAATTAATTAAACCTGTATTTAAAGGCATTTCAACAAAGTTTAGTGAGGACATACGAGTTTGTCTTAATTTTGATACCTGCATTTTTCATTTTTACTACACACATATCTAGCCTAACCAAAAAAAAAAGAAAAAAAAAACACGGAATATTAGTTGATTGGGGACACTAGTGATGGCCCTGAAAAGCCCATATCAGTCAACCCCAACTGTATTTGTGTGTTTCTGTGGTATAAGATGAATGCTTACGAAGAGAGGACGATGGCCACAGCATCATTGAGCACACTTTCTCCAAAGAGCAAAGCATACAGGTCCACATCTACCTTCAGCTCGTTGAAAATTGCCAGCACCGTCACTAACACCAGAGTGGACAAAATACACACATACTTAACAGAAAAGGAGTAAACAGTGCCCTCAAACATTGTTGCTATTCAACCAAAAAAATGCCAAGATTCTGCAAAAATTTCATGTCGTCCTTTCTGGATAAATGAGTAGTAAAGACTGTAGTACCCACCTGGGTCTGTTGCTGACACGATCGCTCCGAAGAAGAGACAGTCGGTGAAGTAAAAATCCCCCCCTAGCTGGCCCACGACTTTCATAAATGACACAAAGCCATACATGATGAGCCTGGGAGGGCAGAGGGATGTAACTGTGTAAATGTAACTCATTGTGGTTAACAAGCAAAAAAAAAAAAAATCGGTATTCTGAGAACAGACGCAGGTTTACCCGATAACAAAGCAGGATATAACTGTTCCCATAAAAGCATAAGCCAGGATGGAACCAATGTTCCTGAAGAAATGTCTCTGAAATAAACAAGGGCATAGGTTTATTACAGCAAAGTCCACATAGCAGTCAGCTAGTAAGCCCCTGTTAACGACCTATTAGTAACCCCTTCAAAAGCTCTAATAGTCACAAATGTGCAGATTAAAAACAAGTTGACAGAGCACTTACCCTCTTTAGACTATATCCCGCATGGAATATGATAGGGGGCAGCAAAATGTTGAAAAATACTTCGGGGTCAAAGGTCACCTACAGAGACCAATAAGTAATAGTTTTTAAATCATGAAATTATATACACCCTCTCATTTTTGCAGCAGTTCTAATCAATTTGCCTTTTCAGAATGAGAAACAGTTAAAAAGTCCCTGTCAGTGTTTTGCTATACATGTTACTTTTGGATTCGTATTACTGTTGGACTCGGATTACTGCTTAATGTGCAACATAGGTTGCATTTTATGGCTGTCTGTGTTTAAAGTGGAGCCTTGTTTTCAGCATTGTGATAATGTATTTTCCAGATCATCCAAGTGAATAGTTTAACAGATTATTTCGTTTAAGAAGCAGGATAATTATGTAAATCTAAGCCACCTTGTAGTTGATTACAAACATTGAATACAAAACATTTGGAATTATGTGGAATGTGGAAAGGTACAACACTTAGATGGAGTTGGGTGGATGTATAAAATTGAATAAACTGGAATTACTGTGGAAAAACTATCATTCGCTCCCATTGATATTACTTTAAAACAGATGTGACATACGGATAAAACAACTTACTTTCAAATACTGTCTTTTAACAAAAACATACAGTAACCAAGCTGTGTACAATGAGTCATGTGAGAACAGAAATCCATTTTTGACCCTATAAGATATCTTAGGGGTGTGAATCGCTTGTTAGTACTGCATGTCAAAAGTCCATGATCCACTGTTGACCTCTTACCTTTCTCAGCATCTCATCATCCTGCACTTGGTGACCCTTGCCTCGGCTAACTTCTCCCTTCAAAGTGTACTCGTAGAATCGCCCACTAACATTGACCAGCAGAGTAGCAGGACTGGCATTGACGGCGCAGCTGAGGACCACATCAGTCATACTCTGGGGGACGTGGACACCAAACCTTAGGATCACACCGACCAGCAGGCCTTTGGGGAGAGGAAAGGATGAGTGAACCATAAAAAAAAAAAAAAAAGTTATCAAAGAATATGGAGAGTTATCCCTTTGGAGAAGAGTACTAGTCTATTTAAAACACCTGCATTTAATTTTAAGGACTGTGCTACATACATGAATGAGATCAGCGTCTAGTAAGAGGCAAATATTAATTGGAACAAGTTTGACAAGAGTGGGGCGCACAAAGAAATAAGCAGAGCAGCTGATCGCTAGAAAACATATTCACTGAGCAGGTGTCAGAATAAATATATCGATCGTTTATTTCCATGTTATGCATCAATGGAATTAATATGGTCTCTAATGAAACTATAACCGATCTATTCATTCAATAAAGTGGGATGCTAGTCAGTTTTAAATCATCTAAATCAGGGGTGTCAAACACGCGGCCCGGGGGCCAAATGCGCCCCGCCAAAGGTTCCAGTCTAGCCCATGGGATGAATTTGTGAAATGCAAAAATAACATCTAAGATATTTACAAAAATTATAGTGCAGGTTCCACATACAGACTGGGAAATATATGATCATAATAACCTATAAATACAATTTCAAAATTTTCTCTGTGGAAATATGAATATTTTCATTTAATTTTCCTTTATTTACACTAAAACAACATAGAATTTCACAAAAAAAACACAAATAACCTGAACAAATACAAACAGCCAGATACATCTGTAGAGAAGTAAATGTAATTTTAACAATATTCTATTTGTTATTAAATGTTATGTGTATTTGTAGATCCACTGTGCTCTGTAAGTTGTGATGTGCACGTATAAATGAATAAGCTGAGGTATAATATTGTTAAAAGTGCACTTATTTTTCTCAAGAGTTTTGAGGCTGTTGATGCGATTCATAGTTTTAAAGGACAGTTTGTAGACATTACTGATGTTGTCATTCTTATTCTTATCTTATTATCGGACTGGTTCGGCCCACTTCAGAGCAAATGTGGCTGAATTTGGCCCTTGAACAAAAATGAGTTTGACACCCTTGATCTGATCTGACATGTATTTACATGTACAACAGGCAGCCGCTTCCATTTTCAGCTAATCGATGATCGAACAATCGCTTAAGCTCTAGTGTTCACTTCAGTAGTCAAAAGAAATACCAGCTCGTTTATGATGCATGAAGTGACAATAATGTTTTAAGTCCTAAACCCGCCTATATTTCATGTAAGCTGTCATGTAATACTTTTTTTTCCTGTGTCCCACGAAAACTAAGCCAACCTCGAGTGTTTAATTCTCTCTATTCTCTCCTTTTATAGTACTGTTTACGTTGATATGTGGTACTTTTACTGTTTATAGTACTGTTTACACTGATGTGAAGTATTTTCACTGTTTATAGTACTGTTTACATTGTTACACTGGCCATCTTATTTATTCTTATTTACAGTATATTGACTGTGTGTGTTGTCATATTTACACTGCAGACACACTCTTGGCTTTGGATTCATTTCAGCAACTGTGCACTTTTCTATTTTCCATATTTATCTGGGTTATCAGCTGACAATCTATGACATTTCGTTACCAGATTCATCGTTTATGTCTGTGTAATGACAATAAAGGAAGTCTAAGTCTAAGTCTTAATTAGCTTTTCTTGTTAAGTTTGAGGCGCTAACGCATTGTAGCCTGCTAGCATCGAGGCTACGTTCACTACATTGACATCAGCGTCGGCTAACGTTGCTACATGCTCTTACCATAGATCATGGCAAGTCCGGTTTCGTGCAGGAACCTAAACCGCCGGTGTTTGAACAGCCATATAGTGAGAATGGTGAGCGTTAAGAGCATGATGAATATGAGCAGGTTGGCACTGTCCTGTCGGTGGCTCTCCTCAGCCATCCTCTCGGTTGCGACGTTATCCATCGCATTGCTCTCGCCTCGACTACCGACGAGAAGGAACGTCAACAAGAACGGCAGCGACAGGAATGCTTTCGACCGACGGACACTGAGAAAGCGTCTCATAGCGAAAACAGCTCCGGGCTTTCCAGTTTAAGCGTTTACATCTGTCGTTCACTTGGTTCTGGTGTGAAGCTCCAACAAGATACAGACGAGACGGGAGCAAAATGACAGCCGGATCAAAACACGAAGACTTCCGGTTTATCAAAATAAGAGTCTTGATCTCGACCGACGGAGACTGGAACGCGTGTCATAGCGAAAACGGTTCCGGGCTTTCCAGTTTAAACGGAAAGCCAGTTTAAACAGTTACATTTGTCGTTCACTTCATGATCAGTTTTGGTGGGAAGCTCCAACAAGGAACAAGGGAGACGGGAGCAAAAGACAGCTCCTTCCTAAAGCAGGGTCCAAACACAAAAATTTCCGGTTTATCAAAATAAGAGTCTCCTCAACAGCACAAGCACATTCACTCAAATGCTGTTGTCAAATGCTGCATCATTTAAGTAGGCACACTTATGCTTTATTATCTTTTATTGCTATATTTTGAAAGCAAATATTGTACTTATTACTTCACTGCATATACTGTTCATACATACAGTGACCTCTTACTTTGCATATTCATAATATAGATTAAATAAAGGGGTATTAAACATGCGGCCCGGTGGACAAATGCAGCACGCCAAAGGTTCCAATCAACCCCTGGGATGAATTTGTGAAATGCAAAAATTTGATCTAAAATATTTGCTAAAATTATACTTCTGGTTCCCACATACAGATTGGTAAAAAAAAAAAAATACATCATAATAACCTATACACACAACTTCAAAATGTAAATGTTGAATGTTTTCATGTAATTTTCCTGCATTTTCACTAAAACAAAGTATAATTTTACAAAAGCATAAATGACCTGAACAAATATACACAACTTGAAACATCTGAAGAGAAGTAATGGTAATTGTATTCATTTTCCACTTGTTATTAAATGTTTTGGGTATTTGTAGTTTCAATGTGATATGTGACTTGTTTTAAAGGATAGTTTGTAGATGTAAATATTTTCAACATATAAGGAAAGTTTGCCGTTGATATTATTGATATGCAATTCCTGAACTCATTTAGATATGCAGTTCCTGAACTAAAATGAGTTTGACACTCCTGGATTAAATCATCTAAACATTTTAGATGACCCACTATTACTCAAGTTCACCAATAATATATATTGTGTACAGTGAATACAATGAGCCAGGTGCCACATTAAAGACAAACGTGCTTTTATAAAGTAATATTGACATCAGAATAAAAGTTGTGAAACATGGTTATTATTTTAATTTTATGAGGAAAGGAAAATATTTTTTCAGGTTAATGGGCAGTAATTTATCATATACAATATATATTCAAAACATCATCTAAAGACTACTTTCACCATTTCATACCCTTTCAGACTCAAACTGCTTCAATTCGGCAGGAAATGGAAAGCCACAAAACTCAACACTGACACGTTCACAGTCACATAAAGCAGATATGATGAGTCCTGTTTGTCATACACAGCTTAGTTTGTATCCGTTCATTTCCTGGTGATAACAGAGGACGAAAGAATGTCCTGATATGGAAGGTTAACTTTTATTTCTCTAAAGAATGCTTCGCCAAAAACATGAACAGAATTCTTTTTTTCTTTTCTTTTTAACATTAGGAGAGTTTTTCCTAATCTAATATATTTTGCCCCATAAAAATACCCAGAGGTTTTGTTACATTTGCTAAATACTAGAGGGATTAATCTGCTCAATCTCAGAATTCTGTGTAATTCACGTGTACATCATGATAAAGGCATACATGACATTCATCTACAGGCTATAACTTCCTCTGACAGGAAACAAACACAGCAGTGGGAAGTACTTAATACAGAAACGTACGCTTCAGTTTTGAAGTAGAAGTGCATGCATGTCCATACTGATAATAGGTGCCATTTGTTTCTCTCAGCCACGATGGCAGCTTGGCTCTTTCTGATTCTCTGTCTAAGCGGACAAGTGATTGCCAAAGAACCTCCTGGTAAGAACATTTAAAGCTTGATAATTCAATATTAACTACTCGCCACATGGATTGGTTTCAGCGGTTAGACTGTGTACTCAGAGACTTCAATGCAGCTTATTATATAGTGGCACTGTATAGTATAAGATGCTTGTACACTCATATCATACATATTAAAGGAACAGGTTTTGGTATAATTATTCTTCTTTAATGGGTACATTATTCATTTGGATTCACATGAATAATAAAACCAAGACTAAGAGGCAATGAAAGAGAACAACTGCCTGTAAAATATGATTATACAGTATTTAGCAATTTTCTTTTAGAAATATTTTGCTTTTCTAAATTAGAACTTATTTCACGTAACTTTAAGGTATCGGTGCGCTCCCTAGATACTTTTTAGTGTAAATTCCCCCTTGACGTCACTGTTCTGCCATTTCCTCAATGTCTGAGTGAGCCGACTGCGCATTAATTTATTGCCAGATAGACATGAATATTTAATTATTGACTTCAAATTTATATTTCATTCAAAGAGAGATCTGTGAATAAGAATAACGAGACAACCATTTGTTAAAAAAGAACCAAATCGGGCCACACAATCAACAAATAGCAGAAAATTACATTTAAACGCTGAAACTGGCATTTCACCAGATTGAATGTTTAATCTGTGCTACAAAAATGTTTACTTCGACTCATATTCATTTTCCAAATATTACATTAGAAGAATTCTATGGAGGAGTCCTTAAAAGGTGACGGCAATAAAACCATGTGGAATGTAGAAAAGAGACCTTATAGTTAAAAATACAATAACATTAAAATAACTCATGTAATAACAGAGAAAACGATTGTAAAATCTTGTAAGAAGTTTGAAACCATATAACAAAACTATCAAAAATAAAATGAGATACACAACTAAACATGTTTTGTGTTTTGACAGTGAAAGCGCCAGTAGAAAAAAGTAGATTCATGTCTGTTAGTAACAGTGATCAGGCAAATATCCAATTTTCAAGGTGAACACGTTGTACAAATGAGAAGATAAAAGGTTAACTTTTCTAACCGATGTTTTACATTCAGGGGAAAACTGCTTTACAGAAAAACATTTGAGGCTCGGCGAGAGTTTACAGTAATAAGTCAGACATACTGAAGATGAGTCAGAGTTTGATATACTGTGTGTCTGTGTAAAGACAATCAAGGAAGTCTAAGTCTAAGTCTATATAATGAAACCAGTGATACTGAATATAGGAGTGTATAGACTTAGACTGCCTTTATTGTCATTGCACAGACACACACAGTGGGTCTGGCAGTGAAATGTTGTTGTTTGGCAACTGACAAACACAGCTTAAATACAAAAAATACAAAAAAGTCCAAAAGTCCAGAAGTGTCCAAAGCCATGAGTGGCTGCAGTACAAAGGTAACATCATAGGGTTAGGGTTAGGGTTAGGTTAGGGTC
>JAPTHA010000007.1:9171529-9182243 GCA_029814585.1 Gymnapogon annona
ACCTTGAGAAACATTTGGTATTTTCTTGAACAGAAACACAGAGTGATTTTGTCTGCAGTTTTACTCTGGATTGCATATGTATAAACACACACACACACACACATACATATAAATTAATTTCTGGAGCGGACATCATGCAACGCAATCAGGAAAAGTGAATTAATGTACTTCATGTGAAAAGGATTACAGTTTGTTAACCGGATTTGCCAGTTAACAAGCAGATTGAATATAATCACCTTTAACTGCAGCGCCCCCTGTCTGCTTTACAGGATATAACATGTCAACCTTCATCAGACGCTACAGCCGCTACCTGAACGAAAAAGCCATGTCCTACAGATTAGCAGCCGTGGACTTCACCAAGATGAAGAGAGGGTAACACACTCCGACAGAAAATATAAGACAATACACACCCGCACTCTCTGTTTGTGGCGTTCATATGGCACAGATTATCACTTACTTGGATCATGAATCACGCCATATACTTGTACGTTTACTTGGAATGCATTTCCTCCACTAAACCTTCCAAAGGGATTTATCATGTAATATAATATCTTAGACTTAGACTTCCTTTATTGTCATTACACAGACACACACAATGAATCTGGTAATGAAATGTCATAGAATGGCAACTGATAACCCAAATAAATATGGAAAACACAAAAGTGCAAGATTGTTGAAGTGAATCCAAAGCCATAAGTGGCTAAATCTGCTGCATTTTGTATTTTTCCTGCTTGCAATTTACTGATCATGTAGATCACAGGTGTCAAACATGTGGCCCAGGGGCCAAAACCGGCCCACCAAAGGGTCCAGTCTGGTCCTTCAGAAGAATCAGTGCAATGCTGAAATGACATTGAAGATATTAAAGATAATATTAGTTCAGGTTCCACATTCAGACCCATTCAATCTCATGTTGGTCAGACCAATAAAACACTAACACTACATACTATACAATACAACATAATAGCCTAAAAACACTCACAACTACAAATTTTATCATGTATTTACAGTAAAACAAAGTAGTATTTCACAAAAAATTGGAAAAACCTGAACAATTATGAACAACCTGAAATGACTTAAAATAGTGCAATTTAAAAATATTCTGCCTGTTATTAAATATTATGTCAATTATAAAGTACTGTACATGTGTAAATGTTAAACTGAAGTATAATATTATTAAAAATACACTTATCTTTTCAGTTTGTTCGTGTTTATTCACGTTGCTTTAAAAGACAGTTTTTAGATGTGAACATTTTCATCATATAATTTGACTAGTTTCACTCTAAAAACAGAGAGGAAAGTTTGGAGTTGACATTATTTCTATATCATTATGGTACTGGTTGGGCCCACTTCAGATCAAGTCTACCTGAATGTGGCCCCTGAGTGAAATGAGTTTGACACCCCTGGTGTAGATGTTCACAGAAGCTTAGAATAAATTCAAAGGCTGTTAAATGAAATGACAGAAAACTGAGGGGAAAAGTGGCCTTGTCAGGTAAATATATATATTTGGCTGAGCATATATATATGACAAGACTTTTCAAAAGCGATGTTGAATCAATGATGGAGATGACAGTCTTTCCACGTTAAGTATGGAAGCCCTGAATGTCCTGAAATGACACATTTGATCCCAGTGAAAAGCTGAGAAAATGAATTTTACCTCTATTATGTATATATAACAATAGAGTTAGGCAATCAAAAGTTATGAAACGTTTTAGATATGGCGGCCGTTTAGGTCTTTGAGAGTTAAGGACAACTTTTTTGCCCATATTTAGGACAATTTTCACTTAAGAATTATCATAACATTTTACTTGCACTTGAAATGTTTATTCGTGGCTTATACTCTTCTGTTAATTTAATACTTACATATAAAATTCCGATCCGTTTGTAGAGATGAAACCAGTATAAAGAGCTGTTCCATGTTGTGTTGTGTATCAGGGCTGACGGCGTCATGCGCACTATGAACACAGAGAAGCTGATTAAGACTCTGCCCATCATTCAGACCCAGCTGGATGCACTGCTGGATTTCCAGGTAAACATCTGCTTCATAAACACAGCGGATTACGATTCTGACTGAGCGCGCCAATCAACACCACATCTCGGCACAAGATCACACACGCCTCTCCTCTGCTTTTATTGTCCCTCCAGCCCAACTCCAACGAGCTGACCAACGGCGTCATCAACACGGCTTTCATGTTGCTGTTTAAAGACTCCATACGGTTGTTTGCAGCTTACAACGAAGGGGTCATCAACATGCTGGGTAAAACCGCACAGATCCAGAACCGAGCCCTGTTTAGTCCACACCGCATTAATGCACTAATCTGCCTCTAATGCCTCGGCTTCCGACAGAATCCAGATCACAAAGCAGTGACTACACTCCACATCCGATTTTTGTTTTTTTTAAAGGGGAAATCAATCCTCTCCTCTATTCTCTATTCTCTATCTAAATTAAAGACTACAAAGACCACCTTCTTTTACTCCATTAATTATTAAAACGGAGAACAATTGGCGGCTGTGCACAGAGCGCCACACTCTGTGCGGTGAGCTTTATTAAATGATTTATTGTCTGATCGACCTGATCGTGGGATGCTTCACTTGTGCCTGCGTTAACTAACTCTGCCTTTGTGGATTTCGTTTCAGACTGACATTACCAAAACAGTACGTAGCACTTAAACATAATGGATCAGTGAACAATAGGCTTTACAAGAAGAACCAATATGGACACACACACAAGAGAATCACAAAACTCACCAGAACTAAACTCACTACAGAACACACAGAGAACCATAGAATAAATCCATAAACAATAAGAATCAGCCATTAATAGAACATTTGTCAACTGAAACACTCACAACTACACACACACACACACACACACACACACACACACACACACACACACACACACACACAGAAAATCACAAAACTCACCATATGTTTATGGATTTATTCTATGGTTCTCTGTGTGTTCTGTAGTGAGGAACTAAACCTAGTTAGTTTTGTGATTCTCTGTGTGTGTGTGTGTGTGTGTAGTTGTTGTGAGTGTTTTAGTTGACAAATGTTCTATTAATTGCTGATTCTTATTGTTTAATGGATTTATTCTATGGTTCTCTGTGTGTTCTGTAGTGAGATTAACGGCCGATTTTAAAACACTCACAACAACTACACACAGACACACACAGAATAACAAAACTAACCAGAACTACACTCACTGCAGAACACACAGAGAACCATAGAATAAATCCATAAACATGCACACGAAACACACCAGAACCAAACCAACTACAGAAACACAGACCTCAACATGAAAGTCAAGCCGGTCCAGGTCGGAGTCCATGTGAATCAAAGAATGTCCGAGTCCTCATCAGATCACTCAGCCTGATAGGAGAAAATATTACCTGGGACAAACAATTTTGACCAATCACATGTTTTTAAATAAGTGGGCGGGGTTAAATATGTGACTGACAGGTGTAATCACCAATCCCTTTTGGGGTCCTATCAACTATAATGGCCATTCTCTAACATGGCAGCACCCCTAACACAATACACATGAGAATTAGAATCTGAATACTTTTATTGCCCGAAGGAAATTGTTTTCCTAAATTCACTAAATTAAAACAATAATGAACGCATTTACGCTGAGTCACAGGCACAATGTCTAACATTTACAAATGATTGGGTTCCAGGGCACGACATACTTGACCTGCATTTGTGTCTGGTTATCTCTTTTTTTTATTATTGAAGAGATTTGCACATTTTGAATATTTCTGCAATGTGATCTGCACATTTGAAATATAATATATGACTGAGAAAATATAGACATGTAGGTTGATCTAATAGTTTTTTTGTTTATTTTTTATTAAGCCTTTTAAACAAACAATGATACAAACTAGGCTTTTACACTACATGTAGTCTTTTCAGCGCAATTATCAGACCCAAAGGAATATTTAATTCTGTCAAAAAAAGCTGCCTCTCATTCAAAGAAAAGTAACCCATTTAAAGTCAGTCCACTCTTTGGGAGCAGATGATCTCTCACCACAGCTAGCATAAAAATCAGTCAAAAGCACATGTTGATGCTGAATCTAGATCAGAAGTGTCCAATTCCAGTCCTTGAGGCCCGACGTCCTGCATGTTTTCCAAGGATGTCTTAGTTTGATTGTGTCCATGTTGCTTTTCTTTTCTCATTTCTTTTAGTTCATCCAGTATTTCAGATAGCTCTGTGTGGCCTGTGCAGCTAGTGCTAGCGTTAGCATGACTAGCTGGACTCGGTGACTTTTTCTCCCTACGTTTGCTCTAATATTGTCGAGTTTACTTGAACTTTTGGCGTGTCTGTTGGACGGAAGCATTTTTGTGAGCTTATTAATACGGAGTGTAAATCAAACTGTCAGAAAATACAAAAATTTCAGACGGAGCTCACTTTTAGGATTTGGCTTCAATCATGACGTCGCCGGGAATTGTCCTGCATGTTTTAGGTGTTTCCCTCTTCCATCACACTGCTGTTGTTACGTCATTACCAGGCTTCTGCAGAGCTTGGTGACGACCTGATCAATAATTGAACCAGGTGTGATGGCAGAGGGAAACATCTAAAACAGGGGTGTCAAACATGTGGCCCTGGGGCCAAAGACGGCCCATCAAAGGTTCCAATCTGGCCTGTGAGAAATAAAAAAAATGACACGTAAGATATTCATATAACTTTTCGTTTATATTCCATACACGGACCTTAAATAATATTTTAACAATAACCTATAAATTGTCAGAACTCCACATTTTTGTCTTTGTAAATGTAACTATTTTCATCTAATATTCCTGTATTTACACTAAAACAAATGATGATGAGTCCTTTAGACTTTTTCCCCTTCTGGGGTCACCACAGCGAATCGCATATTTGATTTGGCAGGATTTTTACGTTGGATGCCCTTCGTGACACAACCAGGCTTTAACCGGCACAATGAGATACATGAGATACACGGCCCCTGGTGGCTACAGTAGGCTGTAGCGTGAAGGGTCTTGGACAAACACTGCAAGCTCATCCTGGGAATCGAACCCAGGTACCCTATGCACCAGCCCGGTGCCTGAGCTATCCAGCCGCAAAAGAAATAATAATTTCACCAAAAAAACTAAATAACTTCAACAAGTATAAACAACTTGTAAAGTGTTAAGAAAAATACATGTATTTTGAGCATTATTCTGTCTGTTGTTGCCTGTTTTGTGTGTTTGTAGATCCACTGTGATCTGTAAGTTATAGTGTATGTGTAATTTGGGCAGAATTTGGTCCCTGAACCAACATGAGATGGACACCCCTGATCTAAAACATGCAGGACACCGGTCCCCGAGGACTGGAGATTGATACCCCGATCTAAAACATGCAGGACACCGGCCCTCGAGGACTGGTGTTGGACACCATTGCTCTAAATGTGTTTGGTTAACTTTCTAACAGTGATTTCTCAATGTCCAGAGAAATACTTTGACATGAAGAAGAACCAGTGCAAAGAAGCGTTGGAGATCTACAAGACCTTCCTCAACAGGATGACCAAACTGTCCGAGTTCCTCAAAGTCGCAGAGGTAACGTCTGTCTGTCCTGCCGGTCTGCCCCCCCACCCCCCACAGCGGAAAAACACAACGAAGCAACACCGAAGAGGGCGGGGCCTATCTGTCTGGAGTTCATCTCAATGTTTTCCTTGACCTGTTTGGGTTTCTCAGGGAAGGTTTCTCAGCCGTTGTAACCAGCAGGTGAAACAACACAACCACGTTGAGATTTGCTCCAGACCGCTATCTATACTGTACCTTGCGATCTGATCGACAGTCGGTGTTTTTCTGACTTTAAACTGACTGTGGTTCAGCTCTCAGGGGCTCCTCCTCTTGAATACTCAGATATCTTTTTTTTTTTTTTGTCATTTTCTCCTGTTTCTGTCCTTCTCTTGCCTTGACCGGTGTGGGGGGGGGGTTACTCCAAGACAGAGATTAATGGCTGATTCTTAGCCGACCAGAGTCACTCTTTTAGAACTTCCAGTTGAAGGACCCCTCCGCGTGCTGCCTGTTCACATGCCTGCACTGCATGCCCAAAAGCAAGCTCTTTTTTTCTATCACTATCTCTGTCTCTTCTTCCTCTTTTTTATTTTCTCCTTTCTCTTAAAAAAAAATAAATTAACAGCTGTAGACTTCGCCAGGCTTCACAGTGAATATAAACAGTTTTATCTTCTGTAGATAGCTTTACCCCTGCGCCATCTTCAAAGGCTTTCTCACTGCTTGGTTTGGTTCCCATTTGGAAGAAGGTTTGGGATGCAGCCGCTCGATCCAAAGACAGAAAAAAAAAATATTAAAAAAAAATAATTAAAAAACTAACAAAAACAGACTAACGTTGACTTTAAGGACCCATTCATTTTTCCTGTCTAACAAAATATGTGTTTGTCTGTGTTGTCATCTGTGCCCCTCCCTCCTCTTTCTGTTCAAAGTCAACATTAGTTGAGTGTCTTCCTTTTTGGATGTTTCTTACCTCGCAGTCATGTGACCTGTTGTCCGCCCTCTCTGGCCTGCCTGTTTTCGATAAGTTGGTGTGCTCTGCATTCATTTCAAAAACGAGATCTCACTGTATGTGTATGTGTGTGTGTGTGTGTACTTTTACGTGTGCGTGGTACATATACTGTAAATATAGGTGTTTGTATGCGTGTGCATGCGCCCCCCTCCCCTCCTCCTCTGTTCGTCTTTTATTTGTTCTCCTTTCCAGCCACTGCATGAAGTAATGGATGCTTGAGTTTGATTCTTCTTTCTCCCTCCTCCTCTTCCTCCTCTTCTTCCTTCACACGCCTCTTCCCTTTTTTTACTCTGTGGTCTTTTTGGGTTCTTTTGTTTACTCCTTGTTTTATTATTACATTTGGTTTATTTTTATTTTGCCTCCCTCCTCCCTCCCCTACCCCCTCCCTCACTCCTTTTTTGTGACACAGCGAGTTGGGATAGATCAGGGCGACAGCCCCGATCTCACACAGGTCAGTCCACATCTCATCTCAATCAGTCAGTCAACCAGTATTTAAATCCGTCAAAGTCAATCCCATAATGCTTCATTCTAGATGCTCCCGTTCCCTACTCACCCTACAGACCTGCCCACACTGCAGCTGCCCCGTCCTCCTCCTCTCTTCTTCACTCTCCTTAACTCCTCCACCTTTTCCTCCTTTTTCTGAGTGTAGAATAGAGAGGGACAAAGAAATGCAGCATTTTAGCCTGGAGGCACCGTTTGTTACTCAATTCTTAAGCATTTATAACACAGGGATGTAACATTTATTTCTTATCTGACTCATTGCAGAACAAATTTAACTCCGAGGTAGGACTTTATGAAAGAAGCATTTATGCAGCTAGATTACAAAAAGTTTTCCCTCACATTTCTATTTTAGACGTTCATGACCGGGGCTTAGTATCTGTCTGCATTTTCCCTCGCAGTCGTCCTGGCATTTTCACAGCGTAAATATCAAGGCTTCTTCTCTTGATTTAAAGGCTTATCACACAAAATAAGTCAGAACAGGCTTTGTGAGATAGCTTTTCACCCATATGAGCAGTGTTCAAATCACTTCCTTGAAAAGATTACGTCCCTTTGCATTAGCTGTGGGGAGAGCAGCGAATGGTTTTTTTTCTTAAATAGGTTTCTGCAAATATGACTTGGATAGGTGTACATAATGCCATCAGGAGTACTGCATCGTGCTAAAAAGCCCGATACGTGCTTTATCCTTTTTTCGCCGGTGTATAATTGGACAATTACAATGCGACGAGTCAAACAGAAAAGGTTTTCAATAAGCGTCATGTTTGCAGTGCTTCTGGAGACCTTATATGCCCCTATTCAACCACATAGTGACCCATGCCTATACTGAGCTCTAGATATGTGTCTGTTTGATTTTTTTTTTAACTTTTAGTATATTCTAGATTTCTCTGAAGAAGGATATCCAGAATTCGCATTTTACTCTCTTTCCCCCGTTAATAAGTATATGAGAAATCTTTTCTTTGCTTGTTGTGGTTGCACTGTGTTCTCTGAGGCTGAAATGTAAAGCTCTGGGTGAAGACCGTGGTGTCACATGTAGTCACGATGAACGCATCCATCCCTTTTTGTTTCCCAATAAAGAGTGCTGGCCAGCTGCTCAATGTGCATACCTGGTTTTTCACCAGATGTTTACATTTCTCTGAGTTAACTTCCTTGGCTTCCAGTGGGTGGTAATTGTCTGAACGTAACTACCATGGCTAGTCGCTGCTTAATATAAACACAAGTCAATCAAATTATGCAAAAAAAAAACCCCAAAAAAATCTTAAATGGAATCCATGGGTTAACTCTTCTTTTTGGATTGTGATCTGTTATTGTTCTCTGTGGATATACGTACATGTGCGTGTGTGTGTGCGTGTGCGTGTGTATGAGAGTGTCTGTGCACTGCTGGCCTCTGCATGGGCTCATTAGATAGTGTGGAGATGTGTTTGTTGTGTTTCTTTCTACTCCGGAGCCCTGCAGGAACGGAAACTCTGCTACGCTCTGTGCTGACCTGTCAGACTTGCTTGCATGATCCAGGGCTGATTCTGTGCATGCTGGTCAACCAAACCTGATGAAACCAAATGCAAAAACAACAAGACAAATCAATCAAAAAAAAAAAAAAAAAAAAAGCTGTCTTAGAGTAGATAAGTGGACTTGAATCTGAGGGTGACGTCTTAATTCTGCTGCTGCTTTGTGTGTGTGGGTGTGTGTGTGTGTGTGTGGGTATGTATGTGCGTTATGTATGTGTGTGTGTCTGTGTGTGTGTGTGTGTGTGTGTGAGAAATGCGAGAGAATGATCAAATGTGGGAAGGAAAGTGAGAGAGAGCAGTGTGTTCCACTTTGCGCACCAGGCCCTGGTTCTAATTTTGTGCACCCACCATTCCCACCCCCTCGACCCCCGTTTCAGGCTCCCAGTTCTCTCTTGGAGGCTCTGGAGCAGCATTTGGCCTCTCTGGAGGGCAGGAAACTCAAGGAACTCTCCACCGCCAGCAGGTATGTTCACACCACAACATACTGTAATTATAATAACAATAAATAATAACGTTAACAATAGTGCTGCTGCCTGCGCTTCTATAAAAGACGTGGATAAAACCATTAAAGTGTCCTCTCATTCATATTGGTCTCTGGAGAATTCTCTTAGACTACCTTTATTGTCGTTACAGACACACAATGAATCTGGTGACGAAATGTCATAGATTGGCAACTGATAACGTTAAATAAATATGCAAAATTCAAAAAGTGCAAGATTGCTGAAGTGAATCCAAAGCCGTAAGTGGCAGCAGTGCAAGATGACAACAACAAATTCACACAGTCAATATGAATGAGAAATAAATAAGATTGACAGGAACAATGTAACAATGTAAACAGTACTATAAACAGTGAAAATACTTTCAGTGTAAATCAGGGGTGTCAAACTCATTTTAGTTCAGGGGCCAAATTTAGCCTAATATGGTCTGAAGTGGGCCGAACCAGCCCAATAATAACAGAATTACATATCAATAATGTCAACTCCAAACCTTCCTTCTCTGATGAAAATGCTTATATCTATAAATTGTCCTTTACAACAACGTGAATAACATTAACTACCTCAAAATTCTTTAGAGAAATAAGTGTAATTTTGGCATAATATTACTGTACCTCAGTTTATAATTTATACATGTACATTAAAATAAGTGTCATTTTAATAATATTATACCTCAGTTTATCATTTATACATGTACATTAAAATAGGTGTCATTTTAATAATATTATACCTCAGTTTGTCATTTATACATGTACATATGTACATTAAAATAAGTGCAATTTTAATAACATTATACATCAGTTTATCATTTATACATGTACATTAAAATAAGCGTCATTTTAACAATGTTATACCTCAGTTTATCATGTATACATGTCCATTACAACTCACAGATCACAGTGGATCTACAAACACACAAACCATTAAGTAACAGGTAGAATATTGATAAAATTACACTTACTTCTCTGCAGACAGATTTCAGGTTTATATTTCTTCAGGCTATTTATATTTCTTTATGAAATTACACTTTGTTTCAGTGCAAATACAGAAAAATTACATGAAAATATTTATGTTCTATATGTTATATAATATTTATTATGATAATATTTGTCCCAGTCTGTATGTGGAACCTGAACTAGTGGGGGGGCTTGTGTTGAACATGTTGATGGCTTAATAGCCATCAACATGTTCAACACTAAATTCATCTGGAATGTATTTTAGGTGAAGTTATCCATCTGACTACTTAAAAGAAAATATCATTAATCATTTTTTTTAAAAAAAGGGTTGAACGTGCATTTTCAACTTCTCAGTCCTAAAATGAAATTGCGCCCTTTAAGTGTGATGGATGGCTCTTTTTTCATTTACATAAAGGATAAATCAGTGTTCAGCTCATGACGACGACACAAACACATCCATGTTCAGTGTGATTTACATTAAATGTCAGACTGCAGAGCAGCAGGGGTTATAGCACTAGGGTAACTGGACGTTTGGTTAAACAGCTGCTGTTTACTGTTACAGCATGTAACAACTAGATACATATATAGATATAGAAAAATCAATGGATGGATGGATGAGTTAGTCAGTCAGTCAGTCAGTCAGTCAGTCAGTCAGTCAGTCAGTTAGTTAGTTAGTTAGTTAGTTAGTTAGTTAGTTAGTTAGTTAGTTAGTTAGTTAGTTAGTTAGTTAGTTAGTTG
>JAPTHA010000007.1:9267989-9279824 GCA_029814585.1 Gymnapogon annona
TAATAATAATAATAATAATAATAATAATAATAAAACAGGTGAGCCACATCACTTTCATGGTGTTTAAATTTACAATGGAGCTCATTTCTCTCCATATGCCTTTAAAAAAACAAATATCTTTGGAAGTTAATGGGAAATTATTTGCTGTTTAGTGATATTATCATCATGGTTGCTTGAATGGCAAACCTGTACAGCAGTCACATATTATCATTTTTAATTTTATTTTCGTTCATCAAGGTTTGCAATTGATTCCTCATCACACACACACACACTTGACGTTTTGAAATATTGTGATGATTATTATTATGTGAGCAGGCTCCATTTTCTCTGCCTGTTATTGTTTTAGCGTCCTGGACTAGTTCAAAACCAGATAGACCAGTAGAACTCATTTTGTGAATTACAACATGTATTGTCAACATGTATTCATTTGGGAGTATCGATTTGTTTGTGATGAACTCTTGATCCACTGCATCTGAAATGTTCACCATCAACACAAAACCAGTGAAACGCTCATTTGTGTTTCATTTAAGCTATCTTTATTTCACATTTATCGTACACAATAAATACAGTTAAACATCCACTGGTGTAAATGTGTTGCTCAACAACCTCTGTAGAGCGGACACTGTAAAATGTGGGCAATTTGTGACTGAAAATCAGATTTACATGGAATCACGACCAGTAGCATCTTAACAACGACTTCTCTGTTGGGAAAAACGACTTTAGTCTTTTCTTTTTTTTTTTTAATACAACAGGGTAAAATGCAAACTTCAAAAATAAGTTTGATGTCATTCAGATCTCAAGGAGATCAACGCGAACACAGCAACGTGGCTGACGGATACCGCTTTATCTCTGATCAAATTCAACTACGGTTTAATAGGATCTGATTCTAATTCTAAAAGAACAAAAAAAAACAAAAGACACACTACTGTAGGGCTGAGTGATAATCCCACCGTGTTTGTGTCGTGACGTTTCCTCAGTGGCTCTAAATACCTCTATACATACACGATGGATAAAAAGGCAGATGGTACGGACACATTTGCTGCGTCGCTTTCTCGTATTCTTATCGTGTCTTTTATGTACAATTACAAACATAACCATTGTTTCTTCATATTTCACTCCGAACATCGACAGACTAACGACGTCACACCGTAAGTGAGTATTCTCCGTACGTTCCACTGATCTGAATGTGTTTCTCGGATCCCACCACCCAGCCCTACACTATTGCTTATACACATATCCATTTCCAAAGTCTCTGTAAACTATTGAAATTTCAAAAACATACACGATCAAAAGGTCATATTTCAATCTCAAAGACACTACAACGGCTATTTAAGGCTAAATAATGAAAAGAGGCTGTTTAAAAGAAAAAGTATTCATACCAAATACGGCTGGTAAACTAACATATACTGAACAAACAACGTAGCATCCACAACAGATCAATACTGAAAAGGAATAAGAAGACATCAGAAAGTGCTTCACTATGACAGTATAGATTCTCATTGGACAGCTAGCAGCTCGGGATGGTTTCCTTCTGAAAAAACGAAGGCGGGTTTTCACTGCACATGACCTCGGTGTGTCGGACTGTCACCCACTGCAACCTTCCCCTCCTTACTGGCTATTTCAAGCCTACATTAGTGTCGTGATAACGTCGCTAGATATTCGTTTAATAACACGAGAGAATAAGAAGAAGAAGAAGAAGAAAACAAACCAAAAAGTTACACTATGCACTACACTTATCCCCCGAAAGGTAGTTCTCAGCATCTGGTGCAAAGAAAAATAACATAAGAAGCAGGGAACTGTTTCTGAAGAACCAAACACGCGTAGGGGGGAGCGGGGGGTGAGGGGGGTATATTATTTCCATCTGACGACATCTTCTTAAAGGTAGGAGATGCTCCCTACTGACAACAATCACTACTAAAATTGCCACTTTTCCCTTTGTTTGAGTCATGTGTTGAGGAGAGGACCAGCCTCATCCGTTCTGGCCTTTTGATCGGAGACAACCGCACTTTTGGTGTGTGATATGTGTGTGTGTGTATGTGTGTGTGTGTGTGTGTGTGTGTACCTTGGCTCCACAATGTGTCGAAGCGTCCAGCCCAGCTTTACTTTGTTGCATAGAAATCCAATTGTACGGCTATTTACAGTGAAAAGTCTTGAAGCCTTAAAGAAAGTGATGCAGTGATAGGACGGGCGGATTATGTGAGGAGACTGTTTCCATGGAAACCAGGCTGTTTTCTTTTTTTTTCCCCCCCCACCGATTAGAAAACTCAACTTATTGTTATTACGACTTTTTCAAAGTTCTGCTTGTTTTTCATTCTTTAACGACATACACAAAAGTTTTAATCGTCATACTATGATGACGCTCTAGATCACCACACAAAAAATTGTTCACAAAATTCTAAAAGTATAAACGTGTTCATCATCTGGAACATTGTATTTGTACGTTTCACCTTCTTAATGAAACATTCACTAACATAAAGTGATGACGAGTACATTTACAGAAACTCTAACCTACTGACACCTTTAGTGTCATTAACAGAAAATGCTAGAAAAAGAATGTCATTTGTTTATTTACTGTAAACCTTGTTTTCATACAAACGCAGCCTTTCTATTGAACAGTGGACGTTTTGTATTAAAATGCATAGACTTATCTTGTTTTTTGTTTGTTTTTTCACACACACACGTAAACTAGTAGCACAGATACTGAGCGGGTGTTGTTGTGCGTTATATCCGCCACATATCACTGTATCACTGACTGAAAGCAACAGAATCAGATATTCAGCGACACTCTGCCTAGAGCAGCGTTAAGGTCCATTTATGTCCACTTTATTTACATCGACATGTATTTCTGTTTCACAGGTGGAGATGTCACTGCCTTTTTAATATGCCCATTTTGTTGGGATGAGTGTTTTGTAACCCCACCATCAGAGGGTGCTGCCCAAATACCACGAAGAAGTAGTCCACAAGTAGTCTACAAATATTCATTGTGTCTTTACTTTTCATAGATGTTTTAGGTTCTTTTCATCTCAGACACTAAGGTAAGGTTTGTTTACCTGACATGTTTCGACGTGATACTTCCGTCTTCCTCAGAGGTGTCACCAGATGTAAACAACATCAGCTGTTTTAAGACACGTCACACACGCCATCTGGTGACACCTCTGATGAAGACGGAAGTATCACGTCGAAACATGTCAGGTAAACAAACTTACCTTAGAGTCTGAGATAAAAGAACCTAAAACAACCATGAAGAAGGGAAGAGTTGAGAGAAGCCAGTCAATAATAACCAACAATGCGACGACAGAGATGCTGATATGGAGGATGTGTGTTGTAGTAAATATGTCTGGTAGTTTTTTACATTACTCACAGAGGTGCTGTTTTGGAAAAACTCTGCCATTGTCTGGAAATTATTCTCTTCATCATTTATTCGCTTCATTATTTAGTCTCTGTTCTCTGTCCTCTGGGAGGTTGCAGATGTGCATGTGGTGCTGTACCACCAGGAACCATGAGGGGGCAGAGTTGAGATTAAAAGAGATTAATTCCCAGAAATAGAAAGAGCGGCTGTATGTGTTGGTGGGAAACCTCCACATGTTTCCATCTAAACCTCCTGTACATTAACGTGAGTGCTACGTCTGCTCATCGCCAGGTTTACTGTTGACTCAAAGAAAAAAACTCTACTTTTCTTTGTGGTATTTGGCCATGATGTTAGTTAACATAAAGGCTATGAAAGCGGTGGACAAGATGTGAAACACACACCTCTTTACTGTGTAAAGTGAGCACAGATGGGCCTTTAAACTTCTCTGCTGGTGTTTAAAGGTTTAGTTCGGGCTGTTTGAAGCGTTTGTGAGCTTCTTATTCATGGTCAGACGTCGGCCCAGGTTGAAGAAACAGAAAATAAAGCAATGCACTGAGCAACTCAAGGAACACACCTGATAAAACTGTTAAACTTTCCTCCAAAACAACGCCAGAAGATTATTGACAGCAGTGTTTCTAAAACCTGAGTGTTTTCCTCTTGGCTGTGAAAATCAAATCAAAACACTGGAGTGTTTAGAGCTTTGGCTTTTTCTGATTTAACACCATCGACTGCATGATCAAACCTGTGTGTACGACCTCCCTACATGTTAACTAAAGGCTTACATTAACTTCTGTTTCCCTCTGATAGACAACAAACAGCAGCGACTGTATCACACTAACAGGTACTTCACATTTTACTGACATTTACATACAAAGACTATAAAAAAGGTTTACGTTGGCAAATGAGAAGAACAGAAGCTCCTCTGCCCAGTGGGTTCCTCCTCTGCCATCCTTGGGCTCAGATGAGCGTTGGTTCATTGGTGTCTTGTTTGTGTCCACCCCTGCAGCTGCAGTGTGGTACTACTAACAGAGATACACGTCTCCGTTGGGACGATAAACATCTTGATCTTAAATATTCTATTCTAAAGTGATGAGCTTCAGCGTCCCAGGGGAAGCGGGGACATTATTCTGTAGTGATTCTTTGGGTGTGTGTGTGCGGCCTCTGTCAACAGCAGTGCATTGTTTACCTTCTGAGTCGGTCACTTTCACAAACTGACCCGACGTCAAGCGCTGACCATGGACGCGCAGCCCATACGACCGCGTACTGAGAAGCTGAACTGTGCCTGAAAACTGGCCCCGCTCATCTGATTTCAATACCCTTTCGGTGAGAGATGCACCAAAACAAAAAAACAACTGAAAGAGGAGGCGAGAGAAGAGAAATGAAAGGCACAGTATCGGTCCACATCAGCGACCGTCGAGGTGCTGTGTGAGGACATGGGGGACTCAGTGTAGCACCCCCCCCACCCTTCTGGCCTTCAGGAGGTGGTGGTTTCCTTGGATTTGCTTTGGGAGTGCTTCAGAGGCACAGCCACCGCGTCCCGGCCGGTTTAAACACGGACACCTCCGGGGCGTCGCCTTCAGACCAGCGTGATCTCCACCTCCTCCCTCCGCTTCACCTGACCTCGAGGGTGCTGCTTCGGAGGCGGAGGAGCAGCGCGGACCTGCAAACAAACGTCAGTCAGTGGATGGGATGTGCCGGAGCCTCGGGGGTCTGGACTGTGGAGTAGTTTCACCTCAGGAAACGCCGTCATGTGTCATAAATAACCTCCTCATTGTTCAGCCTGATGAGTCTTTGTAATATCTCCAGTCAGTTTACTGTATATCCATGTGTGTACCTCCATCTCCCCCCAACTCACCCCTCCCACTGCTTCTTTCCCTCTCTCTCTTTAAACTCAACTGGTCTGGGCAGACGTCCATGCTCCAGGAGTCGGGTTCTGCTCCAGGTTTCTGTCTGTTAAAAGGAAGTTTTTCCTCACCACTGTCACCAGTGTGTTTACTCCTGGAGGGTTCTATCTTTTTTTTTTTATTATTCTGGAGAGTCTGGTTTAATTAGCTCTATATATAAAGTGCCCAGAGATGACTTCTGTGACGATTTGACGCTATATAAACTTGATTAATTGTATTAATGTCCACTTTGGAGACACACCAGCTCTTGTTTTAAGCATAAAATTTCACGTTGTATTTGTATTTGGAGTATTAGCATTAACAGCTATGGGCATCGGTGGTTAACAGTTATAGTTCAGTCTGTTGTGCATCCCTGTGTCTCCCTTCTCTAAATGATGATCAAATGTTGATCTAATTTTGCCAATGTACACTTCGGGACATGGACGTGGGTTTACTCACAGGTCGAATAGAGCCAGACCCGGTCTCTGGGTATTTGGGGGGTTGAGGTGAGCCTTGAGATGGACCTGAAGATGAACCAGACGTTTTAGTTTCATGCTGCTCTCCTTCTAGAAGTGAGGCCTGTGACATATTGTGGCGACTCTTACTCTGAAAGGGGCTTTTGTGTGGAGCTGGCGGCGGTCTGTGGTGTCCGTTGTGATAGGACGGTGGTCGGCCAATAGGAGAGGCTGTGGAAGGGCTGGACTGAGGAGAGGCCATGGTGGGCGTCTGCAGGGGGCTGCTGTGGAGGGGGCCGGGGATGAAGGGGCTTCGAGGGGATCGGTCGCACTGAGCCAGCGAGGAGGGGGAGGCCTGGGGGGGCAGCAGGTAGACATGAGGTTACACAGTGAAGAAAAAGCAGCCGGACTGGACTTGACACCCTTTTTAACTAAAAAGAACTTTTGCAGGAACAGCATATTTCCATCAAAATGACCCAGGTTAAAAAAAAATTTAAAAAATCTTGCTCTCGATCTCAAACAACACATTCCTTGTGGGAGTGTAAGACTTTTCAGATTACCCAGAATTCTCGAGGGGCAGGGCTGTGTACTGAAGAGCCCTAGATGTTGTGGCCCTTGCAGCGTTCACCTACAGCCAGTGTGCAACTGCAAATTGACTCATTCCATTTCTACAAACTTCACCTGGTTTGTGTTCTGATCATTTTGGAAATGGAGCAAAAGAAGAGAAGCTACGAGAAGCGAATGGACGACTTAGTTCCATATGCTGAATACACTCAAGTGTTTAAAAACCACTCTTGTGCGTATCTGGTTGGAGCCGCGATGAACATATTTGTCGTATTTGCCCAAGTGAATACACTCAAAACCACGGACCACGTCAGGCCAATGCACTAAATACACTGAAAAGGAATTAAGCAAAATTTAAGCTTGTCATCAATTTGAAATGGTCTTGTATACATTTTCAGGAACTTTGTGATGTGCTGAAAACTACAAGCGCACAATTACCAGGTCTTCTTTTACACAGATAAGCGTGTGCCTGGTAATGAAAGTTATTGGGAATCTGGTGAAACAGGGGTTCACGTATCGCTGCGTCCTCGTACCTGTGCGCTGCCGTCTCTCTGTCCGTCTCCATTCTCACTAGAAGCTGTGAGGTCTTCCACCAGGACCGCTGGGAAGACTCCGACCACGCCGTTGAACTCTCCCTCCCAGAACCCATCATCCTCGTGGGTCTCTCTGCTGAGGATGCGGATGATGGCGCCCTCTGGGAAGGACAGCTCGTCGTCCGTTTGTCCTGCGTAGTCGTACAGGGCCTTCGCAAACGACACTGTGGGTGAGAGAAAGAGGGTGAACAACAAGAACGACAAGTCTGGGTGGAAACGTCAACACTGGGCATCGGTTCCAGACGTGTTCCTCACCACTGGAGTCTCCGTTGACAGAACCGGTCGGGAGCTCGGTTTCCGGTTCAGTGGAGTTACTGGAGGAGTGGGAGCGGGCGTCCAGCGCGGCCAGAGACTGCAACATACTCAGCAGGCTGTTGGAGGACGGCAGCTGTAGGTACTTCTCTGGGACGTAGCCCACCTGACCACTGCGGTTCCTGGCCTAAGGGAGCGCACAACAGTGGCCAATTATGGATCGAAATCAACAGCAAAGGAAAAAAAAAATTCAGGAATTTGTGGCCACACATTCTACAAAAGGTTTTAGACCCGACAGTGTTTCATACCTTGACCCAGTCCTCCATGTCTCCGTCATCGATAACCTCTAAGATCTCCTGCTCCTCAATGGTCAGTTCGTCTGGCTGAGAGGCCTGGAGAGAAACGTCCAGAGCACACAGGCGTCAAACATGCGGTCAGGGGACCAAATGCTGGACCCACCGAAGGGTCCAGTCTGGCTCATGGGATGAATTTGTGCAATGTTAAAATTACACTGAACATATTAACAATAATATTAGTTACAGTTCCACATTCAGACCAATTCAATCTCAAGTGGGTCAAACCCGTAAAATATATACCATAATAACCTATAAATCCTCACAGCTCCAAATATTTTCATGCATTTACAGTAAGACAAAGTATAATTTTGCAAAAAATGTCAATGACCTGAACAAATATGAACTACTGGGAATGACTTAAGAGAAGTTATGTACAATTATAACAATACTAACTGTTACTGCAAGTCTTGTGTATTTGTAGAAACACTGTGATCTGTCAGTTATAATGTACATGTGCAAATGATAAACTGAAGCATTATTTTGTTAAAATTATATTTATCTATTCAGTTTGTTCACGTTTATTCACTTTGCTTTCACGCAATTTGGTTCTTTCCAAATTGCATGAGAAATGTTCGGAGTTGACATTATATTACACATTATTATAGAATTGTGTTATTTTACTGGTTCAGCCCACTTGAGATCAAATTTACCTGAATGTGGCCCCTGAACTGAAATGAGTTTGACACTCTTGGACCAGAGCATGTGAAAAAATTATGTGAAATGGCAAATAATGCCAGCTGTTATGTAAATAACATCAGGTATTATAGACATAACAGTCTTGACAGGTAGAGGAAACAGTAAGCGTCACCTTGTAGGAATAGAGCACTTTGCATGTGAGAGGGTAGTTCCTCAAAGTGCTGGAGGGACTGGAGCTACTGTCGTCCAACACCTCTCCACTGTCCTCCATCTCCTCCTCGTCCTCGTGCTCCAGATCGGCTGTTCCCTGCAACGAGGGGTCAAACGGTCACGCTGGTCAGTATGAAAATGAACCATTATAACTTTGGACTGACTGTCGTTATGTGCTGCTTACAGAGAGTGAAGGATCGTGGGTACTGAGGTTGTTCCAGCGTTCGTTCTCCAGCTCTTCCATCACCTGGTTCATGGCGCTCTTGAGCCACGTTTCCACGGCCACGCCCGCCTGTCTCAGCAAATCCAGACGTGCCTCTGCTTTCACTTTCACCGTCTGACAGGACAACAGTAACAGAGTTCATCTCCACGTTTCTCATCGTATTCTGCCAGTGGTGCTGAACTCTAACACGCCTGGTGGTAAATGCTGTCATCCAGTATCTGCGCTGTTTGTTATTCCTCCTCTTTGCTTTCTTTTTCCTCTCTCTTCTCCACTATCAAGTTAATTAAAATCTACCTCTTATTAAAATGAAGGAAGCAATTTTGTGCAAACAGAGAGTTTGCACAAAACATTTAAA
This sequence comes from Gymnapogon annona, assembly GCA_029814585.1. Classification (NCBI taxonomy): domain Eukaryota; kingdom Metazoa; phylum Chordata; class Actinopteri; order Kurtiformes; family Apogonidae; genus Gymnapogon; species Gymnapogon annona. Next base: position 9,276,866 of record JAPTHA010000007.1, read on the forward strand.
AATACAAACACTGACATGTAGTTTCATAAAGGGGTGTCAACAGGTCAAAACCAGGGCACCCAAAGGTCCAATTGAGCTCATGGGATGAATTCAGGGCAAGAGAAAAACCTATGAATAATGACAACTCTTCATTACAGAGTGAACAATTACATTACGAAAACGTTTACAATTACAAACTATGTATTCATATACAAAGTATGTATTCACAAAAAATGCAAATAACCTATGAACAACTGGAAACGGGAAAAAAAAGGAAAAATAAGGGCATGTGTTTTGTGTATTTGGAGATATCTGTAGATCCACTGTGACCTGAGAATGCATATGTGTAAATGACAAACACATGTTCTTTTAAAAGTATTTTGGCTGTTCGGGTTTTTGACATTTTTTGTAAACTAATACTTTTTTTTTTTTTAAGATTGAACATTGTATTTTAGGCACATGTACAGTAGTTGAGGTCATAATCCACCCTCTTTTACTTACATCTTCACAACTTCTGACCTAATGACATTCCTGAGGTGGGATTTATTTGCATTAAGCTGAGGTCGAAGTTTTGGTGCTTTAACATAAGCTGTCAGTCACTTTATTTCAGTAAATATACACTGGTCTTTGGGTTTATTTATTCATCTGTTGGTGCAAAGTAGATCGGTTTATATTTTTCCTAGTTAAAACACGTGATAAAAGAAGATTTGAAGAAATTATTGTCTAAAGAACACAAACGGTATGTTAAGAGTATTTTTACAAGTCCACAATCAGATGATGGACGTTTCATGAGTATAATATGTAATACAATAGCAATACATGGCATGAGGTGAAGGAGATGCTTGAGTAATTGAATTGAGATAGTATGCACACAATACATACGTGCACAATCATGAAGTGGAATAGCTGCTTAAGGCAGCGACATCCAATTTCATATCCACTTGTTTTGTGTTTCCTGAAGGCAATGAGATGACTGCTCTCCTTACTCATTTCTTTTTTTTTTTTTTTTGTTCTCAATGTAATTGTAGTTTGTACAAAGATAGAGAGAAATATTTGGGGTTGTCACTGTGCTCTTGTTTTACTGGTCTGTCCAACTTGAGTCTAACTGGGGCTGTATGAAGCCCCCGAGCATTGACTTTTGACACCAGTTTTAAAGCATTACATGTACTTTGGGCTTTGACCAGCAGGGGGAGTAATGGGCAACCTCAAGACATGACTGATTGAGAAACCAGAGAAAGCCTTGGCTTAATAACAGACACATGCGTTACCTCTGCCCTCCGAAGACTCTGTCGAGCCACCTCCATCTTGGTCTCCAGCTCACTATTGTTCGGCTCTGAGGTCTCCTGGTTCCCGTATTCCTCCATGGCCTGCAGGTCAAATAAAAATGACATATGTGACAACCCCATACACCTTTACACACACTTCACGACGTCCGAAATGTATCTGAAAGAATGAAAACAGGATGCACAGTGGAACAACAAATGCAATAATTGAAGACACTTGATGGAGCTGCAGAGCGTGTGACTCATTTCCTGGTTACTGGAAAAGCGCTGTTTGATGGTCATACAATGGAAAAACACGAGTCGATGGAACTGGCAATCATTTATCTTCACTGCTCGGCGGTCACAGTTTATCAGGAGGAGTTGAAGGTGATGAAATCTGTTGGTTCATCGTCTTTACACATGATACAATGCTGATGGGTTTATGATTCCGCATCTTATCAAAGTGATCTTTGTTGTTGTGGATGGACTTCACTGATTTACAGTCACAGGTGGGAAGGAAACAAATGCAAATACAGCACAGCATCCTTTTCTCTACTTCAGAAGAACTTTATGGTGTTTGTTTGCGTGAACATTTCTAACAAATTTTGTAATTTCTTCCCTACGTTTTAACACAAATCAAGACCAGTGATGTCTAGAAGACAGTGATGCCTTTGATTTGCTCTAAAAAGCCTTTAAAATCCCAGTATCAGTTGATGTTTGAAGAGACATGTTCTCATTCCAGGGGTGAATAAAGGTCCTTGGAAGCGGCCTGGTGTCTACCTCAGCTATGAACGGCTTCAGTGTGAAACTGCTTCTCACCCGCTGTGTGTGGATGATGCTCTTATATTCCCGGGCAACGCGACTCGACCATTTCCTCGCCTCTTTTTCCAAACTGTGCTCCTCTGCTGTGCCGCTCTCTCTCTGCAGCTGCATCACCTACGACGGGAAACGGAAAACAAACCAATCGATATTTGAGCAGGATATGACACACACATACATATCAAACTCACCTGAAACACAATATCTTAGAAATCAAATTTAGGCCCTTCTGATTTTAACGCGTTTTAAGAAAAAAAAGTCACATTGATTTAGTTTTTGATGAATAAAAATGGGGGGAAAAAAACTCTTATAGGTCATGATTTATGAAAATTCAAATTAAATCTTGCTAAATGTACTTTTGAGCAACTGGAACTACCATGAAACACAGAAACACTCCTCTGGCTTCTCAAAGTTGCCATTTGAGAACCACTAGTGTAACCTGCGTTTACCATTTGTGTTATGTCAATGTGGCAACTTCCTCTTTACACATGACATGGATCCCGCTCAACAGAAGTGTTTTTGTGAGAGAGACGTGGACACGTATTTATCTCTTCATACATCCTCGTAGGAAGTCAGCAGCTTTTCCTTCCACAGAAAGTCAGCGTGGAATTTTATAACAGTGATGCTTCTTTTTCTTTGTATGTGCTTCTTTTCCGTTAGATTTGCTTATGTAACATTATTCGCCAGGTTGGTTTGTTGATTTGACCCTCTGAGATGAAGCCGTTTGACCAATAAACATTAAAATGGAGTTCTGACAACCCACACATCTTTTCATGTGGTGTTTTTCATTTGTAAGGACACACTTTTGGTGCATGTTGCGATGAAAAGCAAAAAAAACAAACAAACAGAATAGTCCAGAGGTTTTCATCATCCAGAATGATAGTGGATTAGAATTCCAG
>JAPTHA010000007.1:9282214-9297285 GCA_029814585.1 Gymnapogon annona
TTCCCTTTCTTTACTGTAAATAATAAAGGAAGTGAAGTTTAAGTAGCTAATTACACACTACAATGATTTAAAATGCTCACGCTGGATTTGACAACTCAATCTGATCGATGTTGTTATAATCACACCAATGACAAACAAGAGAATTATATGAATGTAGGTGAATATGTCGAAACCAGGATAAACCAGGATGTAGTTGATTAAACACACTGGCTCCAGGAAGTGAGAGGGTTGCATTTATAGAACCTCAACACGGTCCCACTCGGATCACTTAACAGCCAACAGTAACAGCTTTACTACTACTATATTTAGCTGTTTGAGATAACCTTTAAATCAAGTACAAACACTGCCTGTTTGCACGCTGGTCATGGTTCCTGTCCTATGATGTCACTCTCTGACTGTAAGACGAACCCCGTTGAACGATGTGTGTGGGGAAAGTCTGAGCTCAGATATATTTAGACACTGAGGTTTGACGTAGTAACAGATGATAATCAGACAGTCCTACTACAACACAGCCCCCACAGTGACACCACAAAACTAAGAGGATTAAAAAAAAAGTTATGGACTGTGAGATACAATTAAAGATTGTTAATATCAGTTGACTATTGTGACAAAAGAGTCAAAAGACGTAAAAAGAGAAAAGAAATGAAAAGATAAAAATGGAAAAAACACAAATTTAAGATCTAACCAAAAACACAGCTATAGTCATCTAAAATCAATCATTTAACCACACACCTCTAACCAAGCAGCAAAGAAAAGTAATCTAAATTAAATGGGGGGGAAACATAATGATGGCATTATGCGTTGCCACAACCACTGCAGTCACCTAGCAGTTAATATTAGGCATTTCATAAAGTGAACCATGCATAAAGGCAGGATTTACCGTATCTGAGTCAACGGGCTGATAGAGGAAGTCCGGGCCATGCTGGAACACAGGATTCTTCTGCACAAATAGCTGCTGGTGGAACTCCTGCAGTATCTATACATGGACGACAGTTATCAGTGTGGATAGGAATAAATGATTCACCTTCTATTTAAGGGCCCTTAAACCCAAAGCTAAATGTGAATCAGGTTAACAACACAGTGAACATCAATATCCCCACAACACGCCGACTCAACATTTCAACTTTAACATTAAAGTGATGTTAATTTTTCAAAAGATATGATTATATACAATCGGTGAAATTTGAAGTGGATACTGCTGACGGCCAGTAGGTGCTGCTACCGGGAATTTAACTTCTATACAAGGGGTGTCCTTCATTTTAGTTCAGGGGGTACGTTCAGCTCAATTCACACCTAAGTAAATACAACAACTTGTATATAATAATGCAAAATTTTTGTTTTAGTGCAAAAAAGTAGAAGTGCAATTTTAACTATATCATGCCTCAGCTCCTGTTTAACACGTGTTCACACATGACAGAAAATCACAAAACACATAGTAACAGGCATTACATTGGTAAAAATTACATTTATTTCTTAAAAACATTTTTGGAATAACTTATTAATGTTCCATTTTTACCGCTGTTTGTGAAAGGAAATGTGTTAATGTTTTTGATCATGTAATTTTTGCACTAAAACTAGATTGCAGATTTGCATTTGATCCCCCTGCTCTAGACATACATAGGATCTCTATTTCTAAATATAATTATGGCACACTATATGATGAAAATCTACCAAAAAAGTGGTACTTGTTCTGCCTTCTATGCAGTTTTCTTTTTCCCCCCACATTCAATAAGTGCCCAAATTCATTTTTGTACAATTATTGAATTAATGAGGATAATTTCTTGTTGTGATGACAATCAACCAATCATTTTTAACATGAGGTCATTTTAGGTCATATGGTGTGGCTCCACAGTTCAGAACTGAATGTATGAGTGCAGTGTTTCAGACAAGTTTTGTTGACACAGGACCCACATGTGCTGAAATGTACCCACTGCTTCCCTCTCTAATGATTCGTTCATAATCCAGCCGGAGCCGAAACAAAACGCCACTGCAGCTCAGGAGAAGCAAGATGACCTGAACAAACTAGACAGAACGAGGCAAACAACTCCCGAGTATGTAACCGAGGAGCACTGAGGTAACTCAAACCACTCCAATTAATTGGAGTCACCGAGGAGGTGTGGTTTTGTCAACTCACAAACACACAGTGATGGACTCCGAGGTTATTACTGTAAACACACTAGCACGTATAATTTAGTTAAAACACAAACCGACCTTTTCACTCATCTTTACAGAGTGCAGGACTTCATTTTTTTTATTACATAAGACAGAATAACATTCTCTTTAAGTGACTCCATAAATGTTCTTTTATAATGGAACCCTTTCCTGCAGGCTCCATAAAACTGTCCTTATACTGGTCATTCTGAATGGGATGTGAGAGCAGTTGGTTTAAGACTAAGAGGCTATGCTGACTTCTCACCCTACAATACTTTTTGTGACCTTTTACAACCTCAGCCCAGATTATTACAATAACCCCCCCCCCCAAAAAATGTAATTTAAAATGAAATATAAAACATAAAGTAGCAAAACAGCTTTGAAAACAATCAAATATTCATTCATCTTCCAAGCCTGCTGCATCCTTTGCAGGGTCACTGGAGCCTATCCCAGCTACTCAGGGCAAAGGCAGGGGGGGACCCTGGACAAGTCGCCAGTTCATCGCAGGGTCATCATTCGCTCACATTCATACAGGGATGGGCAAGGTGGGTGAAGTGTCTTGCCCAAGGACACAACGGCACACGATCAGGAGAGAGCGGGAATCAAACCTCCAACCCTTCGGTTACCAGACGACCTGCTCTACCACCCGAGCCAAGGCCGCCACCAATCAAATATTAAAAAGTCAAAAATGAAGGATGTGGCAAATTATTGTCGCAGGACAGGAATAAAGGTGAAGCGGTGATTGGGGACTTACTCCACTGGAGCTGTTTAAGAGCTGGTTGAAGGTGTTGTGAATGGCCTGGTAGGTTTCCACTTCAGTCTGACAAAGTGACACCAGGTAGTCTTTGACCTGCTCGTAGACTCTGCCGTCCAACACCTGCACGTCAGCACAGAAACATGTTCTTAGTATCAGAGGCCGAGGGTATTTACGTCCAATCATCTCACTGACTGAGGGAACACGTCCTCACCTTGATGCAGTCCAGCAGGTCTGTGTCGTAATAGCGCTGCTGGTGAGCGTTAGCGGCTGCTAACATGAGTAGGTAGTCATTTCTGCCGTGCGTGGCTTTGGAGTTACACTCGCTCCTCTTTGCTTTCAGCTGAAAAATTTAAGTTCGTGCTGCTGAATACTTTTACTTTCAGAACAGAAACGTATCTTGTGGAGGGTATTTTACAGAGAGAAATCAGGTAAATGATTTAGATACCTTTACACTTGCTCTCTGCAGACTAGATCTGGACTGGAAGAGACTGAGCTTAGACCTGTGTAGAAGAGGACGACAACAGGCAGTGTGTCAAGGTGATGATTTTAATACTGACAGTTAGTATTTCACTAAGTGTAGAGTGGTTTATAAGAAGCAAGAATGACATTTTCCCAGAAACACTGTGACACTTAAATAAAAATGGAACAAAAATGTCACTGTCTCCCTGGCGTGTTTTATCAAGAATCAACCAAAAGTTGAATGTGTGGGGTTGTCAGGCACTGTCTCTACAGAGTCCTGGAGATCAGTTTCCCAATAGAGGTGGGTGGGGCCTTTACTGGAGAAGAACTCAACTAATGAAATTAAATCCAATATACAACTCATTGCTCAATAGTAACTGTGTTGATCTATTGCCATCTCTAATCACTTCCAAGTTATAAACCATCAAAATATGGACCATTATGAGGAAGAACGTTCTTAAAACTCTAGTGGGAGGGAGCTTACATGGAAAAATTATTTTGTTATTTTGATAAAATAAAGTTTTTATATTTGCCTGAGAACTGTTGTAGGAGCTCAACACCTGTTCCTTGGTTGTTAGAATCTCTACAGGTCATTTAAAACCCGAAGAAATACTTTAATATGCCAGTGATGGAATAAGTATTACTAAAGATGAGGAATTATATTTAATTTTATAATAGAAGGAAGCGAACAGTTTAATTCAGTTAAATCCCTCATTCATACAGGCCCATGATTACAGATCAATCACAATTTGTACGACACAAATACAGCTTCTGTTATTTTGAGACGAGGAGAATGATGTTGTAAAGCTTTACAATGTGAAAATCAGTGCCCTTCAATCCGCTGAGTCTTTCAGACAGCGATGTGACAGTCAGTGCATCATCTTAATGATATTTTTTCCTCACGAACAGGAAAATGTCTGGAGCGTTGAGTCAAAAGGAGCAGCTACTGGCATCATATATCAGAACAAAGTGTTGTCTGTGAGAGGGAGAAAAGAGGAGACCTCTGTCGCCCCAATACCCAACAGTAAGTCAACAGACTCATACTTCAGTAGATATAATATCAATTATATCACATATTTTACAAAATCACACCTAAATGAGATGTTTTACAAAAGTAGAGGAAACGTTTTTTAAACTCATCTTATGTCACTGATACTAAACCCTGGAATGCCACACTCGTGTTCTGTTAGAGAGAGGGTGCAGTGTTTTGATCATACTTGGCCTCCAGCTCGGCTTTCTCTCGGACCGCCTGAGCCATCGTCTCGGCCTCCTGGTACTTCTTCCTGCTCTTGGTCAGCTCCTTCACAGACTCCTGCAGCTCAGCCTGGACCACTGTCAGCTGTTCAATACACTGACAGAGGTGGGGAAAAAAAAAGGAAAGACGAGAAAATGTTTTTGTTTATGCAAAATCTAGGTCCTGTAGTACATGACCTGAAAAATGCAAATGCCTCTTCCCTCATGTCTAAATTACATAAGGGCGGGTGAATTGGTTGGAGGAGTTATGATGGAAAATGTGATGGAAACAGTAGCTGCACTGTTTGTATTTTAGCACCGCGTCAAGGCAGCTTTAAATCAGGGAACTAATCAGGTTGCAGGCAGAACCTCTGAAGTACACTTCCTTATCTGAGGACTCAATAACATACTTTTTTATGGCTCTGTATATCACTGATTCAAGAGTTGTTTCGGTTATGTCCTTCACTGAAGTGCTTCTGAGGCCATGCAGATGAAAGGAAAAAGAACATGTTGCAACAGAACCTTACCAGTCAGCTGATTACAGATACATTACAGACACTAAGGCGCAGCGACGACTGAGGCGCAGCGTGCTGAAGGAATGCTCTAAAAACTCAAGACACCTTTGGACTTTGAGGGAGTTGTCATGGTATTGCATATAAAAATGGACATAGCTTAAAATATCTATTTCATAATACCAAACTTTCTGAGGGCACCTGTTTGCACACGTATGGGACTGTGAGGTTCTGAGAAATCGAAATGTTTTTAACCCACAGCTGAGGAATAGTTCCATCTCCACATTAAATATCTCGGCGAGTTGATAGGATCAATATTTTCAGAGATATTAGTCCATTTACAATACATTTTCCATACAATCCCATTGCTATGTCCATGATGGTTGAGAGGAAGCAGTCGCATGTTGCATGATGGGAAATGAAGTTAAAAACAGGAAGGATGCATTTACTAACTACAGTCCCCAGATACCAGTCGTACTATAATGGCATTTCAAATTCAAAGAATGATTGATCTACAACCTGTGGTTCCACATGGGTCACATGCTAGCTTTCATATATTAAGTTCAATATAAAACTGTCTGTTTTCAGCAAACAGGTGTAAGAAGAATGCATGCATTACAGTGGGAGCTGTACTGCTGTTGGCTTCAAATAAAGAGAAAGTATAGAAACATTGGTTACAGTCCTCTTCAGGCCTGTCTTAAAATGAGTTTTCTCATGACTCAGTGATAAATCTAGAGCTTTAAGTTCACTTGATGATTGCTGGATAGTGATTAGATCCCTCTCTTTACTTCCATTTGCAAAAAAATTTCCTTTCCTTTCCTTATTGGATTAGGATGCAGCCAAAAACATAACCTTTCCTTTCCTTATTGGATTTGGATGCAGTGCACGTTGTTCTGTTTAATAGATAGACTTTATAACGTTTCAAAGTACACGCATCATGAGTAAAACAACTGAACTCATTCATTCATCTTCCAAACCCGCTGCATCCTTTGCAGAGTCGCGGGTGTTTTTTTTTAAATGTTTGAAGATGGAGTATTTCTCTATCTGTGACTTGTGTTGGCTGATGCTGTGGGTCAGTACACCTTAAATTTCCCTATGACATTTTTTCAACCAGTTTATTTAAACGATTCTCTCAGTAAAGGAACAATGTGCACATAAAAACAGATTCACAAACAACATCCCACAGCCTCCTGTTGGAGAAAAGACTCACACCATGAGATTGTCGTGGGCTGAAATGGTGTTTATGGGATTAAAGGGATAGAAGTGGGGAAAAGTGATGGTGCATTACCTTCCTCAGCTGCTGCTCCTTCTGTAGTCTGGCGGTCTTGGCTGGATCAGCGACCTGGATTTTGTAGTTGTCACAGGCACTGATTCTAGACTGGGAGACCTGGACGGTGCCCTCCAGATAAGCCCTCCACACACAGTACATGTTCCTAATCCAAACACACACCCAGTCATTTTCACATAGTTTGACAGATTATATATGGACAATGTTAATTCATATCCAGATAAATTGATCAAATGTGACAGAAAAGACGGACAGTGGAGCCATTCAAGGCAGCTAGCAGGCTTTTTTCTCTGGGTTCATGCTTGATTTAGATGGAAACACATGGACAAAGTGGACACTCATGAAGATGCTTCAAATAATAATAAATAACATCGCACAGGGGAGTTGTCTGCTACAGTTCACTATCCGAGGTAGTAAACAAACAGGGCAGCCATTGCTATTTTTTCAGAATGATACTTTCTCACTTGTAAAACAAATAGGTGAGGGTCAAAACCATCTATGAGGGGATATGCATGAGGCGGTCTTAAATCCTTGCATTTACTAGACGCATTAAAACAGTCAACTTCATCACACATTTATATAACAAACGCAGATGCCTTGATCCCTTAAGAGCAACACTGAAATTCTTGCTTTCACCCCTTGGCCAACTTCGGGCCTAAGGGGTATTGTAATTGTTCTGTCATCTGTCGGCCCATTTTGGCCGAGTAGTATTTGTGTGCAGCATGTTATGCAACTCATTTATTCGGGCTTTGATTGACAGAAAATTTAGTTTAAAATAAAAAGGCTGGGATTTGTCATAAATATATCCTTAATATGTTCTTTCCTGTGTTCTTAATACAAACTGAAAACATAAAAGAATCTGCATAGGTGGCCACTGATGCCAATAGTCCATAGGACTAAAAAGAAATATGTACATTTCCCTTGACCAATAAGAATAGAGATGACAAAATCATAAATTACAAGATGAATATCTCCAAATAATGCCCTGTAAATCGAAAGAAATCTAAAAAAAAATCAACATACTGTAGGTACGCTTTAAAATCCAGTTAGTAGATTATTTTCTACACATAACATATTTACATTTGTACACATAACAGAAAGAACGTACTTCAGTCTAACTGCAAATAATTGTAGAGATGAAGCTTTACCTGTGGTCTGCTTGTTCTTCTAAAATGCTCTCAGGCCATTCTCTCTTTAGATACTGATTTGCCAACTTCTGGAGTGCCTGAAAGAAGAGGAAATGAGAGACAAAGTGAGCATGACCTCTGACACCAACATGCATTTTCCTGAGTCTCATCTTCGCACAGGACATGGTTGGAACACCATGACCCCAGCTGACCTTCTCCTATAAACCACCAGACAGACGGACACAGCACTGACAAGCACCAGTCGAAACAGGAGATGGGTGTTTTTCTCCTTCCTCTCAGCATGGACAGCGTGATGTGCACAAAACACCACAAAACAATATTCCTTCTGCAGCTGTGACCGACATTCGGCAGTCACTGTATCAGTTTGAGTTTCCAAGAGATTCCAGCGACCAGACGGTTTGCACATGGACTCGTTCACCTGTGAGCCGCAGCCCAGTTTAGAGGACGGCTTGCTGGTTTTATGCTGACCTGGGCAAATTTTTTTGGCTGAAAATTGCATCTTATTTAGACCACAGTCGTCTCAAGAGATATATTAAGTCCCTCTTCCTTGACCGGCAGTGAGGTTAACCTTTAAAGATCCAAAATAGTCAGACAAGGTAAACAGCAGCACAATGAAAAAAGTGTAAGGAATGCATATACCTGGCGTTTCTGGAATGTCACAAAAATGTAGTGGTGAATGAATGAATTCAATAGCCTGGCTAGAAATAACTAGGACTCAAGTATGAGTTCCATGTTCAAAAGTTAGGGAGGTTTATAAACTTAAAGCAACTTTTGATTTTATTTTTACACATAAATTACTAAATTAAGTTTGTATTATTTGGCACTAGGTATGGTGGGCTATAAAACAAAGCAGAGATTTGTGGGTTTTAAGTACTTTTATACCTGCACGACTAACTTTTTGGGATTAGACTGTACCTTTTATGTGTAGTACAAAAGTTCATCTTACTAAATGTATGAATGAATGACTGCATAAACTACAGTAAATTCTGTGTTTATTGACAAATATTTTCAAAACATAAGAAAGTCACAAAAATGCATGGATATCACACAAACAAGTTTTATGAGGAACATTCCAGTGCCGACCGCTGAGTGAAATCATATCAAGTTTTGTTCATATGCTCTCCTGATGGATTTCTTTTCAAGGTCTGCAAGAGAGGGAATAAAAATTCCATGCATTTTAAGACTTTTGGGACCTGTGCAAGCAATGCGTTTGTAAATGTCTTTCGTTGATTTGATGACACCAGAACAAACAAAAGGCCGAATCAACTCTGAAATTACATTTTCGCTCCATCTACCAAATGCTTAATATACTTACTATACTGTATTTTGTTTTGTTTTTTAATTTACACCAGCTGTCTTTAAGATTACATACCACTGAATTATAGTTGGACACGTCATCCCTCTGGAGAGGATTTTTTTTAATGTGCTCATTTTGTTAATCTATTTCATCTTCAGGACTCAGCAAGTGTCCATCAAGGAAGTGAACTGATGTGAGCTTCCTGTGTCCACTCCACAGAGACAGGCCCTGTTATGTGGTCCTGAGGAAGGCTAAGCCGTGGATCTGAACTCGATGGTCTTGGTGATCTCGCTGCCAAAGCTCCAAAAGCTGCTACAAACCATGGCATTGTGGGATTCAGATCGAGAGCTGGAGTAGGGGACACGCCTGAATAGTGTGATGGGAACAAGGGAGGGCTGGGAGGAGGAGGAGGGATGTGAGGAAGGCAGAGGAAGAGCCGTACAGAGGAGGACATTTTAATCACGCTGTGTGATCTGAATAGCAATCGGCTAAAAGCTGTAGCAGCTTGCAGGTGTAAGACATCCAGAAAAAGGCACGTAAAGAGAAGAGTTTTGAAAAATTTCAAAGAGGGGGTGTAACCAAAGGGGACGGAGTGTTCCAGAGACACTCTGACCCACTTTGATTCATCCATTGGCAGCGGGTGTCTAATTGATCACATAACTAGAGGCAGCTCAGCAAGACACAGAGACACCTTTCAAAGGATAGCATGTGCACAGAAAATGGGAATGACTGCGCAATTACAACACACCGACAACCTGTAGGAATAAGGAACATCCACATTTAACGAATGGCTATAAAATTAATCTAAAATGTCCCATTTTTCTATTGAGTTGAACCTTGGATATAAATGATAACGTACGGTGATGAAACTGAACCAAGTCACTAATGATAGCAGTAACACTCCTTGTGATAAAAGATATTTGGACACTTTTTATTCACGTGGTCAGTTTGTGAAAGTATCACCAAACACTATATCCTGGTATATATCGTTGAGTTAATTTCATATGGCTGTGAAACCAGCATATGGACAAATCCAGACACATGCAGCTTTTAGTTACTTTGGTCATTTGGAAACACCACACAAAACTGCAGTGGACGATTGTGTTGTTCTCTTCTTCTAGATACTAATCCAAAAGGTAACGTTAATTTCGCAGCATTAAGGTGTGCATTCGAACCTTACGGGACAGCGTGATAGTATTACATTGTGCAGGAGATCGCAACAAAATGGTTTTTCTATGTTAGATTGTTAGTTGAGGCACTGAATCATACAGTCAGAAAAAATAAAAAGTGGATTTGTGTGCTGTTTACTGCCACGCAGAGAAGCTTACAGGCTCACTTTGTGAAAAACCTCCCATAGATATTGAGCGATAACTGATCTTTTTCATTCATTCATTATATAACTATGCCATTTCCAGTCTTAACTGAAAGTGTGTTACAAAGATTACAAGTAGCAGGTTTGCAGTATTACAAGTGTCAAATACATTAAAAGGCTTGGTTTGTTTTATTGTTGGTGGATCGACACATTGGATCCAGTTCTCTAGTACAGACCCTAGTAGTGAAAACTTAATCAGCTCCAAATGCTTCTGTCCGTTTCTCTCTTCCTCCGCTAACAATAATCTCAGTGATTTTTTAAAAACAATCCTCCGGACCGCCCTGACCATCAGGTCGAGTGCTCCCTCCTTGTAAGGACACTGGTAGACGAGTCTGTTATGTAAGGTGACACAATAACACAGACCCAGCTGAGCTTTAGAAATCATTTATCAAGAGATATCAGAGATTTTCATCCCACACCAAGTCAAAAACAATACACTTTTGGTTTCTGTTCAGAGTTGCAAGGATTTCAGGGGCTTGATTAAGAATCAGAGTGAGCCTGTATATCATGAACCCCTCCCAAATTTCACCACACACAGTCCAGGCAGGTGTATTAACAGCCTTTTCAGCACCACAGCGACTAATTTAACATTTCACCAACATGATGGAGATGATGCAGGATAAATTCTAGTACGACTACAACAGTCTCACAATTAATTTAAAATATTCTAATGATTTATGTCAAACAGAGGTAGTGAGGCCCTTTTCAAATAGCTTTCTTCAAGAAGCAAAACCACTCCATGACCAAATAGGAATGAGGAGGAGAAGAGGGGAGGACTGGAGGTGCGTGTGACTGAGCTGTTGCGAGCTGTTGCAGCTAGGATAACGGTTAGCGGTTACCAGCTAAAGCGCTATGCTGATGTAGCCTACGACGACAGTTACAACACATCTCTGCCCTCGTTATCATCATCAACTCCAGGACTTCAATCATGTATATACTGTCTAAGTTGTGCAAGAATTTCAATTTTGTTGTACATCCGCTCTGCCCTTTTTTTCTACTCTGTGCGGCTGCTTTATGACATTTCGTTGCCAGACCATTGGTCTGGACAATGACAATAAAATGAATCTGAATCTGAAATACACTTCTGTTCAGATTTTTCCCAACATTATTAGATCTGACTCTATTCCCATAATCCTGTAAACTATAAGCGTGGGACTAATAAAGACAATTAAATGTGTTCCAACAATGAATTCAATTTAAGATCTATTTCCCATTCAACCTCTTGGATCTGTGTGTTTGCCTTCAGTAAAACATCACCTCAGACTGACCTTGAAAGGTTCAATGTGTGACCAACGTGTGATTAATAAATAACAAGCAATAAGGTTGCAGATTACAACAAACAGAATCTCCCACCAACTTCACCTACAGTGGCTGCAAAAACACCGTCCCTAGCTCCAGGTAGTGTTTGTTTGTTTCTTTTCATTGAGAAGAACACATCTCTAATGCATGCTCAGAAATATGATGAGAAATGTACCTTAACACTGGATGTGACACGAAATACATATAGAAACCACCTGCAGGTCAGTTGTGAAACTGTGTAAATATGTTTGACTCTCTTCATGTAACACAACACATTCTAAGGTACTGAAACCACATTGTCATTTCCACGTCTTGTACATTTATGATCATTTCATTGTGCTATAAGGTTCAGAATATAATACGGAAGAAAATTATGCTCCATTTCTGCAGCTGGATCCTAATGAATCCCCTGAAATGGAGCTTTTACCTTTAACGCTGACTTTTCTGATCCTAATCAGTGTCATGTCCTTCACATAATTGAGGCATTTTCAGATAATGAGGAATGCGGTTATTAAACAAGTCAACCACATCATGGCCGACGTAGAAAACCGTGCCATAAAAGCAACGGCGGTTTCTGTTAATACAAGTTCACAAAACCAACTAATTTGACAATGCATTTTTTCGAGATCAAAACATGGAAATCGGCACTTAAACCAAGACGTTTCCGGGTATTTTGCCCAAATCCACCACAAAAGCTCTGACTGGAGTGGACAGAGCCTGAGAGCAGCTGCACATGAACAAACAGACATATAAGTACAGACATGTCCCCTCTCTTCACAGTGGTGCTGGACATTCCTCACAGGGTTGCAAAGCTGAAGCAGAGCCGAGGAGGAGAGAGGGATGTTCCAGACAATTCATCCCAGGAAGCTGTGGGCAAAAACAACACTGCCAGGAGGAAACCAGCCAGGGGCGACCACTGGATGGAGATTCTCTCCGTGTTGTGGCGCTGCCGGGGATCGTTTATCTCACCACATGAGCTTTCTTAGGACTGCTATTCCGCTGTGCTCTCATATAAGGTTTTGGTGAGCTAAGTTGTAAAAAAAATAATTGCATCTTTGGCAAAACAAATGACAGGATCCAACAGCGCAGTCACTGCTGTTGACAAGTGTGTGAAAAATGACCAAATGTTTTACTTACCTGGGCGTAGTCTCTCTCTACAGCTGCTCTCTTTTGGCTGAAGGTCCTAAAGAACAGAAAGAGTAAGTGTGAATGATGGGGCAATTTAAAGTCACTATAGAGGGTGGCAGAGTACCAACATCTGTACCAATATCATTCTGAGCAGGAGACTCTGATGAGAGATAGGACTAGGAGCCTACTTCTCAAAAAGTGCTTTCCTTCTTCACGTGGGTATTTCTTAAGAGCTTAAACTAGTGTTAATGTTGTGAACATCAATTGAATTTTTAATTACAACACGCTTGGTCGGATTAAGTGTTCCATGTTAACATCTAGTACCGACAATGTCACTAAATCCTATTTGTTTTCCATGTATGAGAAGCAATGCAACAAAATGAGGATTTAATATTATTATTTATTATCATGACACTTCGTTGCCAGATTCATTGTATGTGTCTGTGTGATGGCAATGAAAGGAAGTCTAAGTCTAATCTATCTAAAGCCAAACTGAGACCCCAGTGTCCCACAAGGCATGACCGACAACATGAAGGGGATGAACACAGAAGATAAGGACGCCATTTACTAGAAAATTCAAGAATTTTTTGCGTGAAGACAACAGGAGACATGATAGGTCTCATTCAAAAGCAACTAAATATTTTCAATTATAAAAGACAAAAAACATGGATGACATAAAAGGTGTTGCTCCTGCTTCCTCTTCTTTAAGGTTAATTGGGGGTTTGGTACAACTTAGAGGTGCATTAGCTCCACCAATAGGATAGGAGTCTCTACACTGTCATTAATGTTCTCTAAACAACCCAACATGTTCCACTGAGTAGTGTGCGCTGACTCAAATAAGACATAACATTTGATATAGTAGACAGATCTGGTGTTCTGCTCACACAATGAGAAAGAGTATGAGGTCTAAACAAAAGAGCCAAGAATTAACAACTAAACCCCCACTCAGACACTAGAAGAGCTTTTCCTCTGCAATACCTTAATACACATTTAATGCATCACACGTTTAATTCATGCATCTTTATAGGTGACAAGTACGTTTGAGAAGTAATTGCTTCGGACAACAATTAGGAAAAGCTCTCGCACACTATCTTGCTTGTTCTTCTAAAGTATGTTCTTTTATCTTCTATAGTATGTCCCGATGAAGGTCTGGAACTTAGAAACATATTTTCAAACATAGACAGTGTGTAGGAACCACCTGAAAGTCTCTCGATAAAAGGAAGAAAATCAGCAAATAAGAATTTAAGTCTTGTACCGGTCAAGTGTATGATTCAAAATGTCACCAGAAGTACAATTCTTGTATTTATCTGGATCAAACATTGCCAACAGCATGTAATAGGAGTTGAGACTGTGATTTGGTTTTGATGAATCAGGCCTAATCATGCAGTTATGAAACACAGTCATCGAACTAAGTTCATTTATTTAATGAACGTAATAAATGGTTGATACTTCTGTTGTCAGCACTACTTCAGTGACTTCAATATACTCATTTATTCAGTTAGTTTGAACTTTTCACTTCACTCCAGCAACATGTTCCGTTGATTGATGGCACTCTGAGAGAACATGATATTCTTTATGTACCAAGATCATGCAGTTTTTCGTGTGCGAGTCATACAGATAACGGAGATGTCTGAATGTACTGCAGCAAATGTTCCTATGTGAACCGAGCAGGCAGAATATTCACACACACATACACACACACACCTGCACCGGAGCAAAAACAAACTACCGCAGCTTTACAGGCCGTTACCACCAGTGAAAATAAAGGTCAGTAATTACTGTCATAAGCAACAACTAACTTAAGAAGAAGATTATAGGGGAAGAGGCGATCGTTTTGAGTCACTATCTTTAAAGAGATCTATCCTCTTCTACCTGCCTGCAAAATATTTATTCTACAGAGGCTGATACATACAGTGATAGGACTTTCCAATTGGTCCAAAGGGGATTTACCCAGAATTCCATGTTCAACCTATACAGTGGGCCTGCACACTGAGAGTCCAATCATTAGATAATATCTGGAATTATCAGATTATGCCACTGATCATGTAAACAGGATAATCTGATATGTTTTATCAGATGACAGCAGTAATCGGAATCGGATTCCTGCATGTATACGGGTTAATCTGCATTATTTTGTTCCTTTACATCTGTGTTTAATATTTATTTGACAGGGACAAGGCAGTCAGACATAGTAACAAGTCTGTATCTGATGTGATGCATATACGTTCACACCTTATGCTAATTTTCAACTCCTGTCTCTGGTTGGGCCGTTCAAAGACACCATAATAAGATCAAATGTAAACAAAAACGAGAAAGAGAATTTAAAGAACAAAACACAGTTGACGTGATTTACAAATGGGTACAGTTTGGGTTTTTCTTTAGCCACGCTTTGGTTGTGGTGGTGAACATTTTGAACTCTGAATGTGT
>JAPTHA010000007.1:9423582-9438442 GCA_029814585.1 Gymnapogon annona
TATATATAAGTCAAGTCTGATCCCAGACTCTCAGTATTGAATATTCTGCTGTTTCTTTCCCTCTCTGTCTCTTTGCTTTCAGCGTCAAACACGACATCTGACGGTGTCATTTGGAGCTTTGAAATCTCTTTTTTCCAGTAATCATTAGTCGCCCGCTCCATTTTTTACATTCTATTTTTTCTTCTCTTTCATTGTGTGTATTAGAAACGGTGCGTGAGTATGAAGTCCAGTTCCACCAGCGTCTGGAACAGGAACGGGCCCAGTGGAATCAGTACCGCGAGGCCATGGAGAGGGAAGTGGGCGACCTGCGACGGAGGCTGACGGAGGGTCAAGAGGAGGAGAATCTGGAAGACGAGATGAAGAAGGTACGGCTCCCACTGTGGCTGTTGTGCTTCATCTGGAACTGAGAAACACTTTGAGGGGCTTTTATTGGTCAGCTCAATTTTTGCAGTGGAGCTGAACATACTTTGTGGTAACATGGAGTCCCAAGTTTCCAGCATTTCCCTGTGGAAAAAGAAACAAAACACATGCATGCCTGTGAAAGTCCCACTGTGCCAAAGAGTGAGTGTCCAGCTGGAGGACTTACTGCATTCGAGTGGTGGGTGGTTTGCAAGCCAGCACCAATATTTCTGTGTTTATTTGGATCCCGATCAGCTGTTAAAGCTGGAACAGCGACCCAGCAGATATAATACTTAGACATGCATATTTACTGGTCTTCTGAGTGATAATTTGTGTCATATGTTGTCAAATTAGCCATTTTTCCACATATTGACTCCAATCAGAGCACTTTGAATTAAAGGTTCGGGGTCTTGTCTAAACCACCAGAACATGTTTTTTTTTCTCCTTAATTTTGGGGGGATAAAATTTCCTACTTTGTAGTTTATTTATTCCTTTATGTCAGGAGTAATGACCAGTTTTCATTTCTGCAATTTGATTTTCTCTACTTAACCTTTATTTAGCTCGGAAAAGCATCTTTATCTTTAAAAAAACACCCTGATCAGGAAACGCAGCAGCACAGTTAATGTGTCAGTGGTGTTTGAACTATGTACACAGTCTTACTAACATTTACATGAGAAATAAGCCCAATAATAAACTAAACATTTACATGAGAAATAAGCCTAATTTACACAACCTCAGAATATTTGATGTACTCAGATATTCAGCATAAGTGACTGGTTTCGATACAGCCATCGAGCAAAATATCTGTAGTCAGATGTACCTCCAAGTCATTTAAAATGACTTCTGCATGTGTCTAATGAGAGCAGGCCTTAAGTTTCAGATTGTTATGCAATAGGTGGCAAGAACAAGAAGCAACAAACTCAAAGTCCTCTTTCTCTCCAATAATATGAAGAATTGTGGCTCCGTGACTGTAGCTGCCTGCACTGTTTTGACTGTAGATTGGTAAATAGGATGGAAGCGGGCCTTAAAAAAAGACTTGTAAATGAGAACATGTCAGAGGTTAAGTCTACAATTGGAGAAGGCAGTATATTCGTCCCATTCACGTCAACATTTAACATGAGTCGGGCCGTCTCGTTTATGATGAACGTGTTTTCCATACTGTCAAGTACATATCAGATCGGAGAGGGTAAATACACAATACAAGGCCAAAAAGGATCAACAATAAAAATATTGAACTTCAAATTGACCTTGGTCCTACATCTCTAAGGACCATACATTCAGATGGATTTGTTTTGGGATTGTAAACTGAAATGACACTCCAACATTTCTAATTAGCGTGTGACCTTCTGCAGGCCCAGGAGGACGCAGAGAAGCTGCGATCAGTGGTAATGCCCATGGAGCAGGAGATCGCAGCCCTGAAAGCCAAGCTGTCGACAGCAGAGGACAGAGTGAAGGAGCTGGAGGCTTCAAAGGTCCGTCTGGTTTTACACTTTGATGTCCAAACCAGCTCATTTTTTTCACTCGCCCAGTTGTAGTGAAGGCGCCGTGTCCATTTTTGTTTTCTTCTCCATTGGAATTCTTTTCAAACATATTCTTTGACGAGGCTGGACTCCTGCCCACCCTTTCCCTTCCATCATCTATTTGCATTTGTAACTATAACTGTGATCATAATTCCATATGTTTACCTCTATCTCCCCCTACTCACCCCTCCTACTCATTCTTTCCCCCTCTCTCTTTCTCTTGCTTCTCCCTGTCCCTTTCACCCAACTGGTCTAGTCGGACCGCTATCCTCCAGGAGTCGGGGTCTGCTGCAGGTTTCGGTCTGTTAAAAGGAAGTTTTCCCTCGCCACCGTCACCAGTGTGTTTTACTCCTGGAAGATTCTGTTGGGTTTCTATTACAAATAACTGTTGTGACTTGGCGCTATATAAATAATGTGAAAATTGTTTGGTTGACAAACGACCAGTTTTATTTCAAATTAACTATGTACCTTGCTTGGGAAAATGCGTTGAGATACCGTCATAGTTACTATTGATCACTGACAAGGAGTCATGTACAGACTTTCATTTGAGTCCATGACCTTTGACTGTCAATGAATAACAACCTTATCTCAAACCACAAAGCATCTATGGGATCATAACGTCATTACCACCTGTTTAATATCATGCAGGTTCCTCTTTCACCCACAAAACCAGCTCTGACTCGAGACCTAAGACCCAGGCCACTCAAAGTGTGTGTGGTATCTGGAGGCAGACATTTGCAGTACATTCCTAAAGCCCTGAAAGTAGAGGGACGGGCTGCCAACACCTCCCATTGATGACCAATGGTCCTGATACTGGGATGTCCGAGTACCCAACAAGACCTGCAGTTATGGAGATGCTCTGACACTATCATCACTGTTACAGGTCCTGGTCAGAGTTACTCCGTTCATTATATTGCAGCTTTGAGAACTAAATGTTCACTTTCTGCTTAATATCCAAAACCCAGCAAAACGTACCATTGTAATGAAATCATCAATATTACTACGCACTTCTCTTGTGAGTGCTCATAATGCTTTCACAGAACGGTGTGGATCATTAATATAAAGCCTGTAAATGTACAACCTCTGTCTGTAGTGGGCTGCAAATGGGCATATTTGGCTTGGTTCATACTTTTAGGTGTTGAAGTGTTCTTAAAATGTGGACATGTCGTAATGCAGGAAGGATATGTTCAGCCTCTTTTCATCTGCTTTGAGGTTTGTCAGTTGAAAGTAAAACTGAGATGGAAAGTGATGGTTTGTCATAATTTTTTGTGGTTGAATGCTGACATAAATAACTTTGTTTGTGCTTACAGTGTGGGAAAACATTTGGTTAAGGCGTGCGAGTGTGTCTTTAAAGTGTTTCGTGTGTTCAAAAAAAAATGCAGGCGTGTTTGTGATTCCTTTCACAGGTCAAAGAGCTGAATCATGTCTTGGAGGCGGAGAAGTCATGTCGTACTGACCTAGAGATGTATGTGGCCGTGTTGAACACCCAGAAGTCCGTCCTGCAGGAAGATGCAGAGAAACTACGCAAAGAGCTGCATGAGGGTACTGCCTTTATTTTAATCTAAGGCTTTTAAAATGCTTCATCTGCTGTAGTTATGAATAAGCTATTAAACTTGAAGAGGAGCATATTTCCTTTGGGTTTTCTGGGTTAGGCATTACTGTGCCTTGTGACTCAGGTAAATTCAGCATGGAGTCAATTTTTTTTTCTAAGCAAACACATTTTAATATTAATCTCCACAGGTCCTTCGGGTTTACTCTTATCACAAATACACACTGGCTCCTTGAAAAAATGGAACCTTGTGAAAACATCCAGCGGAAAAATAGTGTTGTAGTAAAAGTAGTTGTTTATTTAAGAGTTCAAGCAGCACATGGGCTTTAGTTTACTCTGTAAACATTGGCTAATATTTAGACTTGTAAAGCTCTCATGTCAAAATAATAGCATAAATGTAGAAATAAAATGAAGAATGGAAAACTTCAAAACAATCACATTTGTTTGTGGTCTTAGACATTGTGTAAATGAATGAATCTGAATGTTGATGAATTCCCAACACATTTTACCTATCGAGTCGAGCCAAGTACAGTTGCACCAGAAGGCATAATCTACATAAGTATTTACGTGATATACTGCTTAAAATGTAATCTACCAGACCCAGGCCCCTCTCTGTGGAGTTGACATGTTCTCCCTGTGTCTGTGCGGGTTCTCTCACGTTCCAACAAACCGACAGCATTTATTTTAATAATTGAATTGAGCATTCGAAATTAGCTGTAGGTGTGAATGTGAGGGTGGATAACGAAGTGGTAAAATATTCAGGATGTCTTGTATCTCAAAATCCTCCTAAACATTCACAAAATTCTCCTCAGCCCATGAAGCTCTTATTAACGGCCTTTTTTTTGGCCATTTTCACTCCGTGCATCCATCCCCTGCTTCATCCTCACCCTCTGCACTCTGTGCCTCCTGTTTTGCCGTTCGGCGTCTTAGTCTGTCACAAACTGGAGTTGGAGCGTCAGCAGCACAACCAGCTCAAACACACGTGGCAAAGGGCCAACGACCAGTTCCTGGAGTCCCAGCGCCTCCTGATGAGGGACATGCAGAGGATAGAGAGCGTCCTGTCATCAGAGCAGCTCCGCCAGGTGGAGGAGATGAAGAAGAAAGACCAGGTAAACCCGCTGCATTGGGATGTCCGTGTGAGTTGTGTGTCCTATGGAGAAGGAGATGTGTGATAATAACACCAGTGCAGTCCGGGAGAAGAATTTCAGGACCTCTGACATGTTTCACAATGTTTAGGCTGTTTTAAAACGATAAGAGAGAAGGAAGTGGAGGTTTTGATAACAGGAGGGAGTAAAGAGGAGGCTCTGTTTTTGGCTAATATTACAAATTCGTGAACAGTTTGGGGGAGAAAGAAAAATATTCCTCTTTTCACTTTTATATTCCCAAATTATTTTTCTTGTCCTTTTGGTCCTTTCACATGTTTCCAGTCTCTAATTGTATAACCAACTGTGCTTTTTTTTTTTTTCTTCAGTCTTCCACGTGTCTGCCCTCCCCCAGGTCACAAGAAATGTTATGTCTCTTCTAAAAGTTGACTCATCGTTTCCCAAAATCCTTATTTTCATAGACCTTTCCAAAAAAATCCTGATGTCCTAACGTCGTTTTCATTTTTCTCATTTCTTTCCTCCTCTGTGGCAGTAACTGAATGTCTTTGGATCAAACAAGACATTTAAGGATGTCTAATCAATCCTCCACCTCCTGGCATTCTACAGTCAAAGTCACTGCTGTGTCGAATAGGGATTTTTCCCGTGTCATGAAGACAAAGTGTTATCTGGCAGCCACTTTTAAACAAACAAATCTCTTTCAGTGATTCCAAAGCAGATAGTAATGACTCTGTTTACAGTGTTTAATTAATATTTGATTAAGTGTAGCGATTATTTTATGGTATTCTTTTTTGCTGGAAATGCTCATCCCCTGTACTTCCGCACAGCCAGGTTTACCGAAATACTTATTTGCAAACCAAAAAAAGATCATTTGAGCTCCTCTCCATCCCTGTCTCATCTTTCTCAATCAATATTTATGTGAAAATTAGACTGTTTGCACTTTGCAGCACTGTAACAGGTAGATTAAAACTATTAAATGGCCGAGCTCTAACAGTGCTTTGGTGAAGTAACACTAATCCAGGTGAATTATACATCCATTCATGATACTAATAATCCAGAGGTAGCATTAGTGAATCTCCGCCCGCGTGGACCAATCGATGAAGTAACTGGACACCGTGCATTAATGTTTCACCACATTATCGACTGAAGGGGAGATGTGTGTGCGTGCGTGTGTGTGTGTAGTAAAGCATAAGACTATGACGGAGAGCATGTAATCTTATTGTAACTGTTTTTCAAGTTCACTCTCAGCTAATCATACTAGAATTTGCACAAAACCATTCAGATTTTTATTTTGAGGCTGGATGTTTGTCCTTCTTCCAGGAGGAGGATGAAAAAGAGAGGCTGAACCAAGTGAAGGAGCTCCACGAGGACGACGGTGGAGACAACACAGAGGCTTCAGAGGATTTGTTCCTGGGGCTGAGCGTTGAGGAGGTATGGGGGTCACGTCATCCGATACGTCTCACACAGAGAAGAGAGCAGGCTCTTACCCTCATATGTCGTATTAAATTCCCTTTGAGTAACAGGATCTTTAAACAGGCCATGTAGAACATTCACTTTTGTCCTTGAGTTTTGTCGTATTTGTCACAAACATTAGAGCAGAATCCCATTGTTGTTACCAGAGGTGGGTGGAGTAGCTGTAACCTAAGTCCGTACATTATGGTGTTTTTTACTGAGCCGGGATCGTAGTAATTCTTTTATTTCAATGTCAATGGTTATTCCTTAAATCGCGAATGTCCTTGATCCAATTTATTCTGTTGAACAAGTGCTCGTCAGGGAAACAAAGTGTCATCTAACAACAGATGCTTCTCTGTGAATATATATATTGTCCTATTCAGACCTAGTATCCCAGGATGCTGGTGGTAGGACACTATGACTGAAAACAAAACAATGGTGTTACAAGTTGCCTCTCTCCTGTCCTCTTCCAGCCTCATGCTAACCACAGTGGTCACGGCTCCATGCACTCCTTAGACAATGATGCAGCGTCTGGGACCCCCGTCGATCCCTACAAGGACAACCTGCGCAGAGTCCAGTCCACGGACAGCCTCGGTTCCTCGTTATCTGCCCAGCAGGGCCTCGGGGGCCACAACCACAAAGCCAAATCCGCCAGTCACCTGGACGAGTCAGACTTTGGGCCATTGGTGGGGGCTGACGGGGTAACGGACAGTAGCTTTAGTGAAACGGCGTCCATTAGCTCCATCAAGCTGACGGCTAGCCACTTCCTGCTGACTAAAGACCAAGAGAAGGCCATCAAGGCTATGACGCCTGAGCAGGAGGAGACGGCGTCGCTGCTGTCGAGCATCTCTCACGCTCCCGACACCGCTTACTTACCACCTGTCGGATACAGACTGGTCAGCGACAGCGAATGGAACCTGCTGCAACAAGAGGTACATCACCAAAGCAAACCTGTGAAGTCCACTCACGGCATTTGTTCCATTCAGATGATAGAAACGCTTCAGCTTTATCAGTCCATGTCAAGAATGAACAGAAAAACAGCTGAGGAGATGGATAGTCCCTTTGGCCTTTAAACGTGGAAATTAGTCACAATCAGCACAACAAGAACGTTATTAATATGTAATACATAGATCATGCATACATACATACATTGCAGACCTCTTCAATCTATTCCTCACCATAAGATGTACCCATGAAAGTACTTGTACAAAATAAGTCCGAATAAGACAAAGATACATCACCAACAACGGGGCTGATCTTTAGAGGCGTTTAACACCGGTAACAGTTTTTACCAAGTTGGCTGTGCATGAATATTTATTATTTTAAAGACAATTTAGTAAATTTGTGTATTTATCTGTTGTTTTACAAGGTGAGGGAAGCACTGTTTTAAAAGGTAGACTGATTTTACTGGACTTTAAACCGAGTGATTCTAGTCAGGCTCATCAATAACTCAACACTGGTTGATATTTTGTATCAGGCCAGCTGTATTAATGTAAAAACACTCCTCCTTCCCCTGCATGCCTGGACATAGGACAGGTTAGTGAATACGCAAAAATATTGAATAATAACAATGGGTAGATTTTCCCCTGTAAAAATATTCAGGCAATATCCCTGTACGTTATGGAAGACATTGAGTTATATGTTGAAAACACATCTGTGAGCACATTAACAAGGGTAGAGTAGTGTGGCATTTTCAGTTGAATTTCCTATATCTGTTGCCTGATGGGAACAGAGGAGTGGAGGTGATGGCTAGGTTGTTGAGGTCTCAGATGGCGGGTGGAAAGCCCGGTAATTTTGGAAACGTCGTGAAAGATGAGTATTATTCCATTTTTGTTAGAGGTAAGTGGGATGTTAAAGAAACAAGAGGAGCCACATGAGAGAATAGAATATAGGATACTTCTGTAGGATCAATTTACAACATGGAGGTGATGCATTTAAATGATTTAGTCCTCATTTCATTCATGTTTATTCATATGTATTGCATCAATAATTACTACTGTCTTATTTTACAGTGTTAATTTGAAACCTTTTTCAACATTTCGTCAAATGTTTCTTTAATCACGATTAAAAAAAAATTGCAATAATCCCAGCTGCTGAGCTCAGATCAATTCATCATGCTGTATGAAAATTTTATCAGGATGATTGTCATTATTGTGTTATTTATAGTCACAATCTATAAAATTGACCTGTAATTTGAGAGAGATTGTGCTTAAATTAACTATGGCACACAGAGTATTGAGTTGTTCAGGTGTTCGAAATGGTGAATAGACAATTGAATACACATTCCTTCACTGACAGACTGAACTGGACAATGAATTTGGGGGTAAAAAAAAACCCCACAATGACATGTTTAGAACCTCATGAAATGTCAAAAAGTCAACCCGGTTCATTAAGAATAAAAAAACAAACAAACATAGAACTGATGACGTTAATTCTTTATTGTCCTCAGGTGAAGAATGCTGGCAGGAAGCTGGGGCGACGCTGTGACATGTGCTCCAACTACGAGAAACAGCTGCAGGTCATCCAAGGACAGGAGGCCGACACACGAGACCAGGTTCTAGTCGTTTCTTTCCACGTCTTTATTCATTTCAGTATTTAGACTCTTTCACTGCCACATCAGTCACAACTGAAATGAAACGACGCAGCGTGTTTTAATGATGAAGTACATTATTGACCAAACAACTCAGCATGACGTTCTTGTGATTTCATCCAGGTGAAGAAGCTGCAGCAGATGCTCCGTCAGGCCAACGATCAGCTGGAGAGGACGATGACGGAGAAGCAGAATTTAGAAGATTCAGTCAAATCAGGAAACGAGGAAACCGCTGCTAAGGTCTGGACATGATTGATTAGGAGATTAATGTGTGGATAAATGTGGGCGCCAAAAAACACATTCGGTGTTAGGTGTTGTGAAGGTGCTATTCAATTGTTTTATTTTTCTTCAACTCCTATTGAGATGAAATCCTGAATATAATCAACAGGTTTTTATTCTGACTGTACACGGGGTCCTTAAAGGGTCCTACATTTCTTTGTCCAGTTATCCTTAAAAATTACAATTAATCCTTAAATCCGCCTTCAAAGGTCTTAAAAATGCCACAAACGCAACAAACAAAATTGCAATATTTTCTTACATCGTACAGTGAAATCTTTGTAAAGAATCTCAGAAATTTGTAATTACTGCGCAGCATTTTATCACAATGGGCCTCCAGAACAAGTTGCCTTTCTTTTGCCTACAGAGTGATCTTGATGTGTGTTATTTTTCAGCACTTTCAGTTCCATTAAATATATGGACAACACTATTTAGAGAGAGATGAGAGATAAAACTTTATTTATCCCATGATGGGGAAATTTGTGCCTCACCGCAGCCAAATACGAGGAGTAGGAGTAAGAACAGACAGATATACATCAGTTGAATTCTTGTACGCATTTGCACCACAAACACTGAAAACCAGAGTTACAAACAGAGTCCTGTGTGTTGTTGGTGTGGTGTCCGTGAGCCGGGTCTCTGTTAACAGCAAAAGGCTGCTCTTCTTGTACTCCTGCTACAGTATGATTAGCGCCGTTAGCTCTTCCATCTTGCTGGGTAAAGGTCTTCCATTACCCACGTGAGTAGATGGAATGGTCGGTTCGTACTGTCTCCTCCTCTACGGTTCTTCACTCTAGCTCTGCATCCTCCCTCCGATACTGTAATTCCTTCGGAATTTTGGGTCGCTCTCCTGGGAGTACCCTCCAACAGCTGTTCCCGACTGTAAAACGGACCAGCTCACGAGATCGCCTGTTGTAGTGTTTAGTCCCATAAGAGCAGCAAACTGGGCTACTACCCTCACAAAACTCAAAAAACGTTGCATATCCATGTCGTACAAGAATCCAACTAACTGGACCACGAGAGTCGAGGCAGAAAACTTAAAGTAGGAAAAGTTTCTGGAGCTGTGGTAACAGGCTGCCTATCGTGGCGCCATCTCAATCCATAATTAATTTGGAATGTGGTTGCACTTTTTGCTATCCCACAGATTGAAAGGTCTGAAATTTGATTAAAGTGGCCTTAAAAAAGGTCTTAAAAAGTCCTGAATTTGACTTCCTGAAACCTGCAGGTACTCTGTTATTCATCGTGGGCTGCAGATTAGTAGGAAAACACTGTGTCATGCATTCAGATGTAAAAAACGACACAGATTATTCATGTTTCCCGTGCATCGGTCCAGACTGTCCATTCCCATTCGTAGTCTTCTCGTTTCCAACTGCTGCAGGTTACCAGGGTAACAGGCATATGAATCATCTTCCCTCCAATAGGTGTGACTCGACTAGTGCCTGAAGGATCATGTTTTTATTCACTCAGCCTGTAGTCATGAATAGTGTTGACGGTGTTGGTTCACGGTGCTCAGTCCAGCACTTTACACTCAACAGGAACACAATGGGATATTTCTGCTTTAGGCTTAATAATATAGAATTTGACAATAAATGTCATGTTATGAAGTATAGAAGAGAATAGAATAGAACTTTAGCAGCTGTTCTCTTTAGCAGCAAATACTTTAAAAAATCAAAAATTGTACCAAAAAATGTTGACGATGTACAAAACTATAAGAAATACTGCGATATACAAAAGCCAATTCTATAAGACCACATAGTATAACAAAATTCAAACAATTTTAAGGCAAACCAAGATAAAAAAGACCGTGAAAATCCATATAAATGCAGTGTGAGTGAGAGAAGCGTATGCCAAGTAAAACGATTTCCAGTTTTCCATCTGTATAAATACAAATATTGAAAGCTGTGTTCTGTCGTAGGTGGCAGGTCTGATGCAGAGGGTCCAGGAGTCTGAAACGCTGCTCGGCACACTACAGCAGGCCTTCAGTGATGCAAAGAGGAGCACACAAGAACATATGGTGAGCAGGATTTTCTTCCATCCTCCCTGTCCCGGTGTCTTCTGTCAGCTTTGTCTGAATATTTAGTTTTGGACTGTTTTGTGTTGTTGTTTTATTACTGGGGAAACTTAAGTGCTTTACATCAGCACAGTTCTTTTGTTTGACAACAGATTCAGACCCACTCAATACATTTCAGCTCAAGGAGGACTGTGCGTGGTACTGGTTTCATCTGCTTTTCTTCCAGGTTTCTGCGATACGATTGATGTTAGTCTCATATCCTGAGTTCAGTCATTTCATACCAAGGCTACAATACATTTCACAATAGATCGAAGTTTATTGCTTATAACTAAGCTTAGCTATAGCTTTTTTGTTTTGCCCCACAACGACATCTCAATGACGGCTCAAGTTTTTTTTAACAAGCCAGGTTACTACTGTATCTTGGACCTGGATCCAAATTCTATATTATAGAGATAGAGATGTAGTAGTGTTTTTATAATATTTTATTTCGATTTTTTTATTAGACAATATTACAGTTACATTCAAACACCACAAGACTACACCCCCCACCCACAATGACAGGATCAGAGACAACAGACAAACGAAAACAAAACCATAAAAACTTTTTCTTACTTCTTTTTTGCATCCAGTAGGTTATTTTCTCTAGTAGGCTTTCCCATCTGTTGGTCCATCATTTGGTCCCCCATACCCATGTGGAGTATGATATCTCCACCACAAAATTAAGACACAAATGCAAGAATGAGTGGTTGCACTATATTCCTGGCGTAAAAATAACACAAGTATGTTATTTCTTGCATAATCACTCACTGACTGCAGTTCCATTAAAGTCACAGCTATAATGCTGCACAGCCCTTTTGCTTTGCATTATGTGTTGTGAAGATCTGTGTGTGTTTGTAATTCCCTGATTGAGCGTTTCCGAAATAGTGTGGGAAGGCAGGAAGATGCATGCGAGGCAGAAGCGTTCCCACTAATGAATGTACAGTTCTAAGTTGTACCGGAGGCCATTCCTCAGCTCTGAAGTCAGACCAAGTTGTCAGGCAGGGCAATGAGACATAAATTAGTCTCTTGCGCTGCTTTGATCTGGAGACCTCTGATCGTAAACCTAACAAGTTTTCATAAACTCAGTTTTACAGTTTACCAATTGAAATGATGGCTCTGCACACAGACCATTTGTTGTGGCGTTGTCCAAAAGCAGGCTGAGGCCTGTGAGTCACTTTCCAGCATGTGGCGAGGCGACGCCGCTTCCCTGTGACAGGAGTTAAAAAAAGAAGAAGAAGAAGGAAAAAAAAAAAAGCTGACACACAAGGGCTGATTTATTTGGTTTGTTTCAGGCGGTGCTGGTGCAGTCGAGGGAGCAGGTGGCGGATGAACTCAGTCGGCTGCAGAGAGACAACGAGAGCCTGCAGGCCAAGCACAGGCTGCATGTCGAGCTGCAGCAGCAGGAGGACTTCCAGATGCCCCACACTGTGCAAGTACGTCAAACACATATCACCCACCTGCACTCAGCGGCGATACAGGAGTGGACTTCAGCATCTGTCCTGCTCCACTGCCACAAAAATAGTCCTGTGTCATCACCCTGTCATGTCTTATTGTTCAGGAGGGGGAGTATTCTTACACCATGCAGTCTTTCAATATCACTTCTTACGCCCTCTTTTCACAGGAATCATTATTAATTAGTTCTGGGTAATAGAAGCAATAGTGTTTTCACCATTAATATTTTCAGCACTATCGATAGACGTTAATTCACTCATTTAGGGTCTGTGTGCGTAGGCTGCAGTTTCTGCGCTGGGGGTGCCTATTTTCCACCTTCTATACAGTTGAGTGTTCACAGCACTTGGTATCTCTGGTGTAAAAATGCTGTGGGCGCACTGGATTTTCTTCCACTCCACACATGATGCTTTGAGTGAAACACAGGGTTCGTTCTGGTGCTTGAAATCTTTGCCAATGCTCGAATTGCATTGTTGTGCTTGAACGTGCTTGCAGTTATAACCGAAGCTACAGTATTTACAATTTGGAAAATAAAACGTAATATCTCATAAAAGAAAATTAATGGGTGCTTTAAAATCAAACTTAGTGTTCTCGTTTAATTTCTAAACTTTGCTATTATGTGCTATTGTTATGTCTATTTGTTAAGGTGTGCGCTGGAAAAAGTTGAAAATTATCCTTAAAAGTATTTGAAAAATGCTTGGATTTGACCTTGAAAAATGTGTAGGAACTCTGTAAATGGTGCTTAAGGCTTAGAACGATGATAAGAACCTGTTGAATCCAAGTAAAGTACAATGTCGGCCATGGATTAGGAGAAACTCAGTGACCACCCTGTTATTTATGAAGTGGCACTGAAGAATTGGCATCTTACGACTGAACCCTGTAGTTTAGATCCAGACCCGACTAGACATGTGGGCCCATGGCCTGTTTTCAGTAATTAAAAAAAACCCCAACATATTTCTGGAGATTCAGTCCAACTCAAATCACTTCCTAACATCTAGTATAACTTTCATTTTATTGACGTGGGCTGCAATGGTTGAGCTGCTATACATTCTTGAGCCTCATGATTGGAGCAGAGCCTATACAATCCAACAAGTAGCCAGTAGTCTGCTTTTCATCAGATCTCCTGCTGCTCTTCAGAGAAAAATGGGATGTAAATTAAGTTCAAGTTGCAGGTGGTGATGAGTGTGAGTATGGGCGTATATTAAAGTTCATATAAGGACACAATTCTGAGCGCATGTCTCCAAACAGATGCTGCTCTGAGTGGGTAGACACTGTAACCGGCCTAAAACGTGTCGGAGCATTTACAACACGTGCAGAGTAGGAAATTCAACAGCACATCCCAGAAGAATAGTCCCAGTAGTGTAGTGGTCAGACGCTAATTGCAGCAGCGTCAATGTTATATTTTCAGTGATTACTCGCAGCGTTAGCCCTTTTCAGCGATGGGCGATGATAGAGATCACCATCATCTCTCTCTCTTTATTTATTTTTTTAAAGTGAGCTCCACTCTGACTCACACATCTCCTCCCACGCGGTTAGTCACATTGACTCGAGCTGCAGTAAGGCGAGTAGGCAGAAGACTCAGTGGAGGCGGAATAGCATTGACGGTCAGGTGACGTTTAGAAGCTGCTTCTGGTTGTTGAATATACATCCAGCTGAATTGTGCATATGGAAAACATTGCACATCTGTGAATCGGGCTACGTTTTTAACTGCAAGAAATGTAAATGTCTGTGATTACACACTCCTTGAATATAAATCATACCAAGTGACAAAATGTGACACGGTTGTGGAAAAAGTACATTAACATTTTTTTATAACATATTTCAACAAGGATTTCACTGGAGACAGTTAAAATACAAAATTATTCAAATTTAAATCTGTATTTGTTCCTCACAATCAAGAAAAAGTGAAGCCTAACATATTTTACTGTTTATAGAGTTTCAATACTTCAAAGCTGTTGTTATTATTCAATATTAGGTTTTTTTGCACTATGTTTATGCATCTGCATTTGTTTTTTACTCTTTATTCTTTTGTTGCCTTGACCAGTCAATTTTCCCTGTTGTGGGATTAATAAAGTCTCACCTAATTACATCCAAGCAGTCTGGGCAAGTAATGAGTTAAAATAATCAGCTAATGATGGAGAAAAGAAAGAATCCAGGAAAATTCTACACCATCAGAATCAAAGATCACCAGTGTGTCAACATAAGTACTGAAGACCAATGACAATAGATAAAAAGACACTGGGATTATTCAACCTCTATGCGCAACAGAATTTTTGAGGGATCTGAATTTATGTCAGTGCAGAAAGAGCTCCGCGCCATGACCTCTGATCCCTCAGACCAGTGTTCCCCAACCCCTGGGCCACGGACCGGTACACAGAAAGAATACCTAACTTATATTATTTCTGTTATTTCTTGCCTCCCTGTATGAATGTGTGTGAATGATGACCAGTGTGATGAACTGGCGACTTGTCCATGGTC
>JAPTHA010000007.1:9680468-9695560 GCA_029814585.1 Gymnapogon annona
TTTTCTTGCCAATTTATTGTAAAAGTTGCCTCAACCTCAATATATTTTAAGATAAAGAGATGGTTGATGCACTGAAGGCTTTATAGACACAACATCTACATCTAACCATCCTCATTGTAATGTTTGTTTTTTTTCCTCTCAGGCCTCGGTGCTGGTGAGCTTGCGGTTCTTGCAGACCGCCATGGAAGCAGTGGCAGGAAAAGAAAATACAGAGATTGAAACAGAAGGTTACCTGCTGGAGAAATCAGTGAACGACACCATTATGGAGTATCTTGACCCAGTGCTTAAGTTCCTCCTAATTAAAAACCAGGTTCAGGAGGGCGCCGCCACGACCACTACAACCACCCCTCCAGCTCCCTAAACTCGAAACCACACACACGCAAATAGGTTTGACACCGAGGGGAGAAACCAATGAACAGTTGATTAAATCTGATGTGAGAACATGAATCGATGTGAATTCCACCGATGTAACAAGAGTTGCATGACTGATTTTAACACTTCGTCACATGTGAAGTGAATGTATAATAGGTTAACGGTGTACTTTCCTATTTAAAGGCTGGCAAATATACCCTTTCTAATAACACATGTAATATCAGGAATCATTTGTAGAAGTTACTGGTTTGTTTTCAGATACTTTGAAATACTCCTTCAAAATAAAGTACATGCTCAAAAAATGAGCATATTCTTTTATATTTCAATTTTGCTTTTCATGTTATTTTCATGAAACATAAACCCTTCATTGCTACATCTGTTTACAGTTCCAAAAATGTACACATATCTGTTATCGGTGCTTTCAAAGTGACTTGCAATGAACTGGCAATTGTATTCTCACAATTCTTGACTGTCAAAAGCAATAAAAGCACATAATTTGATGAGTGTACAACAAATAATTTTGGTCTTTAAAAAGGATGTAAAGCTGATTGTAGAGAGACATGAGACACAATGCTCTGCTGCGCCACTGGACTATGACAAAATTTATCAGATAATTTATTAAAGTTTGAGGTTACTAAATGCCTTACAGAGTGGACTGACTTATTGTTTTATTTCTAGTGTAATTATATGGTTCATGAAAGTGCACAACACTTTCCCCTTGCATCTCCTCTCTCTGTCAGTGAATGGAATAGGATTATGAAGATTGATTAATAAGTGTCAGTAATGCAGTGAAAGCCATTAAGTGTGTCCTCTGCTCATGTCACCTTTATTCAAGCTCTTAATCTCATTTGTTAATGCTTAAACCTGCTGGCCTTGCAGTCACACACCTGTGTCAGGTTCATGGCCTGGTCACAGCTACACTTTGACCATATAAACATATCTATACACAATATAGGAAACATGAAATTCATTGTTGTCTGACATGCAGTATATGCTTATTTTATTCAGGGAGAACTTAAATGTGGTCTGGTAATTAGCTCAAATGTTTCGAGAATGTACAAAACCTGTCATGAATCACCTTCAGATGGTGAAATCATATAGCTGCATACATTGAAATCCAAAAATTATTTAATTTAATATGAAGACATCCTATTTAACACAATAAAGGCTTTTGAATCCACTGAGGGAACAAGTACCGAGATGCAAAGTAAAAGTACTAATGCAAAACGGAATATACTCCATTACAAATGCATGTTTTGCAGGTAAAATCTTGATAAAAAGTAAAAGCTCAAAGAAAATATAGCAAAATAAACTGGACATAAAACCTAGTTTCTGCAACCACTATGATTTGTCAAACATGGATTTTACAGGTGAAACAGTGTTACAGAGGTGATTTAAACCCTCTAAACATTCAGATGGGTGATATCTGATGTCCTGACAAGCTGAGAAACAGAATTTTATCTGAATTAAGTAAATGTATTGATTGTAATATAATTAGTGGTACAAAGATTATTAAACATTTTAGGACTGTAGATGATTTTGATTATTGGTTGTGGTTTAAGTCTTTGAGGTTTAATGTCTGAAAACCCATAAACTCATGCATCGCATAAACGAGATCACAGTAGACATACTGTGATCTGTAAAGGGTAACGCAGGTCTACAAATGATAAGCTGAACCGTAATACTATTACAATGTTATTCATTTTTGTTAAGAAATATCAGCTTGTTTTCAGACCCTCCTTTTATTTGCATGGTCTGTAAAAGGACAGTTTGTAAAACCAAACATTTTTCATTGTATAATTGTACGTTTTTTGCCCCCCAAAAAACAAGGACATACAGTATGCATACATACAGTATACATCCATACAGCATACAGACATAAAGTTTCATTACTTCTGAGTCATTGTGTTATTATTTTACTGGTCCAGTTATGTGGCTTGAGGTGACATTAGTTTGTGTGTCCCTGAAATAAAAGGGTCCACCTACAGAAATGCAAGAAACGCAGCTTCTGTGACGTCACGAATCACGTGACTAGACAGGACAGGACACACACTCACACACGCTGGTTGATTCACTCGAGATCATCACGCGTTTATGAACCACTTCACGGAAGTAGGTGTTCTCTGCTTTTGTGTTCATTTATTAATCACAGTCGGATCAGGATTAATTATACCGCATTACTGCACGAACCTACAGCTTATTAGCACGCGTCTGCAGGAAGTGCAGAGCTCTGATTCAGCTACAAAATAAACCCGCGTAACGTGTGTATAACCTGTTCTTTTCCTGAGACACTCTGTGAATAATTCCCTCTCGGTTGTTGGCGTTAAAGTCTTGGGTGATTATTTTTTGCTATGGTGGCTGCAAATCTTGTCGCTGCAGACTGTCACGCCCAGTAAACTGTGTGCAACTGTTGAGGCTGCCCGGAAAGCTAGCTGGTTTTAGACAACTGACATAACAGACAAACAGCCGCGGATTTCATGACGAATCGGCGGTTAGCTAAAAATATTAGCTCTGATGTTCCAACTTTAACGGGATACAATCAGTCGTGTAAGCAGCGGGAAACAGAACAGTCACAGCTAGGTAGGTGGACTTTTTGTTGTTTTATTATATAATGTGAGCTAATTCGCTTTTGTTATTAGCTGTTAGTGTTGAAAAAGAAAACAGTAAAGGCAGCTAGCTAAAGTACTCTGTTTAGTAGTCCCAACTACTGTTATTTATGATTAACGTAATTGTGTAAAAGTGTCGTGATTAATACAATAATAGCGATTAACACCTCATTAGTTTTACAGTCTGCGTAGCCGAGCAATTTAGAGAATTTTGCGCAGTTGTACGGACTATTTGAGTCATTGTTGTTGTGTCTCGGTATGCAGCCACATCACACTCCAATTAAACTTGGTCGGACAGTTAGCTCGCTCGTTAGCTAGCCAGCTAGCTCTTACCCCACGGCCCACGAACGGTTTTAGGCGTCTCTACATGTCACCCATAAGTTTTATTTAATCCCCCGAAATCAAAGTTACTAGACGTCACTCAAACTGGCTTAAAACTCAGCAAGGTGTTGTGGTTAAACGGTAATTGTAGCTGAAAAGGGTGAGGCCAAGTAATATATGGGCTTTTCTAGGTTACCACCATGCGATGGCGCTATTGTACTGTGGTGCGTCTTAATTGCATCATGTCTAAAAAGGAGCGAATGAAGTGGTATGATTCAGTGAGAAAGACCCAGGCATTGACACTATCATGACAAACCATTCCCCTAAGTCGAATAGAAATTAATACTAGTGTGGTAGGTATATACCCTCCTAAATATACACGCAGTGGGATTACACAGGCTCTGTATCTTGATTGGCTTGATAAGACCTAGAGCATTACATATCTATATATATATATATATGTATATGTGTATATATATTTGTACGTCTTGTACTTACAGGTTCATATCTGAAAATAACTAATGTTTCTGTTTCTATTTTTGAGTCTGGTCACTGGTGGTGGTTCAGAAGTTTTCAGTACCTACAGCCTTTGATACAGTATCATAAATGATCCCTTTATATAATAATATATTGGATTGGATTTCTGTAATGTTTTTCAAAACACTCAAAACACTTTACACATTTGATCCACTTTTCATTCACTGTCACATTCACACACCTGCATATTAAGATTTCTTAATACT
This sequence comes from Gymnapogon annona, assembly GCA_029814585.1. Taxonomy (NCBI): domain Eukaryota; kingdom Metazoa; phylum Chordata; class Actinopteri; order Kurtiformes; family Apogonidae; genus Gymnapogon; species Gymnapogon annona. The sequence goes on from JAPTHA010000007.1 coordinate 9,684,511, forward strand.
TACAAATAATTACTTAAAAATAACAATTGGGTCTCTTCCATAAAAGTGTCAAAAGCTGGTACTTTCCTCTGTCCATGTCTATTAAGTTTGTTTTAATGTTGTATTTTGGAGCCGTGGCATTCATTTTGACCATTTTGTCACCCTTATTAATTATGGTGAGAAGGAATTTAACCACATGCATGCCGTGAGTAATTTTCAGTTTTAACTATTGTGTTTTTATAGGAATGGAAGGAGATGAGAGCAGTTTTCCTCCCGATTCTTCAGATGATCACTCACAGAGAGGAAGTGTCGCCTCCTCTGCAACACTTTCCCGTGGTACGGTGCAACAAAGCTTTATTCAGTTAAAATTAATACAATAAAATTGTGGTTAACACTGATTTTAATAGATTTATTCGCACGTTTTCAAAATAAAGTGAAAAAGTAATTTTTGGTAGAAAATCTACCTTTATGCAGTATAAATACTGTATATAACAACATCATTTTGAATTGATGATTATTGTTTGGAAGGACTTGTTTTTATTATTTGACATTTTTTAAAATTGTTTTTAAAAATTGTTGATTAAATGATTGGTTGTTCAGTATTGGATTTCCCCTCATGGATTTAATTTTGTAAATTTTTTGTTGACACAGCTCAAGATGTGCTGATTTACCTGTTTGGTGACAGTGCAGTCCATCTAACTGTAGAGGGACTTGGCAGTGTCACTGTACACGAGTTGGGCCGCAATGTTCGTGAGGCTCTCAATATTCCTGACGCTGCACAAGATGTTTTTTCCTTCTGGCTGTGTTCTCCACTGCTTGGTAAGATTTTTTTCCCCCCCTGTATATTGGCTCGTAATGTGTTTCACTTCGCTGAATTGAAGGCATTTGAAAGAAAAGGATAGTCCCTGTCAATGTTATGTTTGATGCATTAAGCAAATCTTTTGTTTTAAATGTTCTGTCCTTGGTTTTGCGTGCATTTTTAATGGAAAGGTATACATCATTAAAGCAGAAGTTTTTCTTGTCTTTACTTGAACTTTGTAACTTTAACTGTTATTTTTGTAATTTTTGTATTTTTTGTATTGTAACCGACAGACTCTAATAGTAAAGCAGGGGTGGAAAACAAACACACGTCATTGTCTTACTTCTATCTTAATTTTATTCTGCAGAGTTGCAGCTGAAACCGAGACATCAACCTTATAAACTGTGTCGGCAGTGGCAGGACCTGCTGTATCGTTTCACTGAGGCCTCGGAGGACGACATATCTCAAGGTGAGATTCATCTGTTATTTTTCCTAAATGTAGCTACTGAATTGTCTGTTTTTCTGAAATAAAATTCGGAATTCTTTTTGATCAGTGACATGTCTAGGGTTTTTTCATGCAATTATAAAACTTGGGTTCAATACTGAAGAAACATTCAGAAGACAAAAGATACCATATTGCTTTTGTATTCATAAAATTAGAAAATTGTCCTGACTTAACACAAATCTGCTCATAAATTAAGTCTTGTTTGAGTGACTTTCTAAATGTTCTATTGATATACTGTAGTTGCACAATTCTGCACAATTTTCATTCTGTTAACAACAAAACACAGCACCTAAGCCTTCTATAATTCTGGGGAAGGTCCTTTGTAAATGTTCTTCCCCGGTAAGTTGTTGTGCTCAAACTTTGTGTAGGTGTGTTCCATGTAAACGTGGTGCATAGTAACTCAATTTCAGTTAATAATGTAAATCTATCACCAGGGTTCTTTAGGTTGAATTCAAGAAAACAAAAGAGGTAGTTGGCATTAATATGGTCACCGGGGTTCTCAAACTGCACCAAAAAGAAACCACAAATTGGAAAGACCTTTCATTTACAGTTCTTCCACTTACTAAAAAAACAAACAGGCTCCTAAAATCAGACTTAAGATTGATTCTGATGTACTCTCATTGTCATGTTTTCTCCTCAGATGAGCCTTTCCTCCAATACCGTCGGAATGTTTTTTATCCTAAATCTAAAGAGCTCCAGGTACAGCTGAACTTGCTTTTCTTTGCAATCCTGTAGTAAATGATGGATCTGTATAACCTTTGAGCGCCCCTTTTTCTTGCTTTAATTGAGTTTTCGACACATCTGATCTATGCTTAACCATCTGTCACTCTGATTAGATTTGACTGCAGTGCTTGCCTTAGCACTAATCCTTGTCGTCTTGTCGCTCTGAGCAGGTAGATGACGAGGGAGTGCTAAGACTATTGTATGAAGAAGCCAAAAGTAACATCCTGACGGGCCGATACCCTTGTGACCCCGAGCACTGGACAACTCTCGGTGCGTTGTCTCTTGCACTTGAGGAGGGAAGTGGTCTGGACAGCCAGAAACTCAGTACTACAATAAAGTAAGTTGTAGTTATTGTATATATTTTTTAGATGTCAGCTGGTTTAATAAAACCAGCTGACATCTAAAAAATATATACGTTAGAAGTCTTTGCTGTAATGACTTCGAAGTGTAAAAGTGAATCTGCTGTTGAAGGATTTGTGATGGTTTTCTTTCTGTTCTCGTCTGATCTGTGGCTCCAGCTGTTGCTAAAATCAGATTTTGTGAAATTCACAGCTTTTAGAAAGTGGCGGATATTATTGCCGCATTTGATGCTTTTGTCAGATGCACAGCAATTTGAGCAGAGGAACATAATCACTTACAAATTCATGTGCCACTACCCACAGATTCTAAAGGGCAGCTGGTAGATTGAGTGTTGAGTACTTCGGCACAATGAGGAACAATGGGCAGCATTTTGTAAAAAGACCAAAAGCACTGTATAAAAAAGGTCAACAGTGTTTGAAGAGAACAAGGATTTTTTTTTTAATGTTGATAACACTCATTTTGTGCTCTTTCTGTGTAGTTCTTTTGTAATAAAATGTTAAAGTATCAGAGTAGCTGGTTAGTCCCTGCTCTTACAGCCATAATGTTGCTTGCAGAAGAAATAGCAATTAACAGCTTTGAGATATTATTAGACTACGGTGGCAGTGTTGTCATTCGGTTGTCCTGTAAATGCAGCTTGTTAAAGCCAAAGTTTTCTTGTGTCCAAATGTGAGGCAAAAAGCTGTTAAAAGGAGTGTTTGCATTACCATCACAATAATCACAGGATCATTACAATTTTTTTTTACTAACTCCACAACTTCTCCTTTCCTCTATGTCAGCTTTTAGTGGACTTGTTTGTTTTTTTGTTTAAATGTATTTTTGCTTGACCTTTAATGTCTTCAGTGACTCTAAAAATAGAGGAAATGAGAGAAGGAACAATGTGTCTCCAGTCAGACAGAAAGCCCATGAGATTAAACTTATTAGTGTCAGAATAACTCACTTCAATCCAATCATGATAAAAGGACATCCAATAAAGTGACATAGTAGGACAAAGATAAAGCTGCAGAGTCTAAATAAAATCACATCAGAAACAACACGCACTTAAAAATTACCTGAATAAAAAGGTGCCGTCCTTTGTGCAAAGGTTATACGTAATGAAGGCATGTTCTCATAGGTGCAGTAGATTGTATTATCGTAGTTCTTTGTGTACATGTAATGAACTTTAAACATTTTGCTCTTTTTACAGACAAAAGAAGCTGTCTTCTTTTCTACCAGCTCATGTTGCCATGGGGAGCGGCGGTCTGTTCTCCACTCTGAGAGGGAAGTCAAGTCGTCAGACTGGTCTGGAGCAGAACCTTCTGGATGAATACAAGAAGATCAGCACATCTGCTGGAAACACCCCCGAGTCCACTCAGCTACTCCACCAGTACCTCAGTACATGCCACACTCTGCCTTATTATGGGTACGAAACTGTACTTGGCTACTTCACTAGTATATTGCCCGTAAAGGGTATTCGTCATGTCAAAAAGTGTCATGTAATCATGTTATTCTATTTTTATATTAATGAATACCAACAGATGCGGCTTCTTCTTCGGAGAGATTGACAAACCTGTGCAGGGGATCCTTCAAAGAGGACGACGCAAAGCTGTCAGTGTTGGGATCTGTCTGGAGGGAGTTTATGTCATGGACGTCAAAGAGAAGGTGAGCACATGCCGCTAATCTTAAACAACTATATTTGCTTACATTTTTAAGGCTAAGATGAATTGTTTGCTTTCTTGTAGCATGTGCTACTCGGCTTGCGCTTCAACGAGCTGTCATGGGACCACAGTTACCCTGAGGATCAGGGGGATTCTCACATTCTGTGGCTGGAGTTTGATGGAGAAGAAGATGGCACGCCTGTCAACAAGCTGCTGAAGATCTACTCAAAACAAGTTAGTAAATGTGTTGTAAAATGTTTGCTATTATATTTGCTACTATGAAACATTAATAACTTTTTGTAAGAATTAAGTCTAGATGTTTTTTTTTTTTCATTTTATAGTTTATATAAGAAAATGAACATTTACTGCACCTGTAGATGTTCTCAGCACAAGAAACATTGATCAGTTTGACTGAGTCATACCTTTGCCTCTGGTTCATAACATCATCATCTCTCCTGGTGTTTGAACATCATATACAGCTCAGCTCCGTACCAGGGTTTGTGACAGATGTTATCTTTTTATTTATCACTTCAAATGTTTTGAAGCAGGTCAGAGGATCAGCAGCCATCTCTAGAGAACTCACAGAGCACCTGGTGTTTATGAAATCCTTGACATCGGGTGCAGCTGCTGTGCAATTTTACAGAAGCATGACATTTCACAGCGGTGGTATTTGTTGAAACATGGTGGATGTCTCTATGACGGTTGAGATGAAATAACTAACCCTCACCGTCATAGGGCCAAGAGAAGTTACATAATCAGATGTACACTACATGTAATCACATCAGCTCTTAGTTCAAGGCTGAAAATATGACACTCACCGCTTAGTGGAGCTTGATGGTACGCTTAAAAGTAAAATTCAGTTTCCCTATGCAGTATGGAAAGTATCAGTGTTGAATTGTATTGTTTCTTTGGTCACAAGAGGTAATGAGAAAGTAGGTTTTTCTAGACCTCTGCTCCTATTTGGTTTTCTAAAAATAAATTGGTCTTGCAAGCAGCATGTTTTTCACGGTATTTGGAGCAGGCAATAACAGCACAGCTTGAACTTGTGAAAGCAAAGAAATAACTACGACACACAACTGAGATCACACAATAATGCAGCCTTTAGAGCTGGAACATCTGGAATTAGGGGTTTGTGGACTTACTACATTTCTAATTACACTTCTATGACAATTATATCATGAAGGATTTATGATTGTGGGTACTTGAGCATCAAAGGGGGCCTGTGAGTCCTCTGTCACCTCCACAACGTGGCTCAGGTGTTTTTAGTGTTCATTCTACTGTACTTAGAAATAATAGAAAAAGACTAGATGACCATGTGCTCCCTCTGTGTCACAGGCAGAGCTAATGAGCGGCTTCATTGAATTCTGTGTGGAGCTGAAGTTTGCATCTGAGGGAGCAGCTGCAGCCGACACAGACGGGGAGGCAGGTCTGTCCCAGAAAGCCACTGGGCAAGACAGCAGCAAGAACGGGCGCGGTGGACGACGCGGGTTACTGCGCAGGCAAAGCAGTGTTGTGTGCAGTCGGGTCCATTCACTTAACACGATTAGCTACGTGGACAATGGTGAGTGTGATCCTCAGTAGATGCTCAGACAGAGCAGTGGAAGCACGCTTAAAGCCACGTTTGTCTTGCCCTTGCAGTTCTCCACATTGTTTCTTCATGCTGATCTTAACCTAGGGCAATCTGAGAAATATTTGTTTAACATTCTGATAGTTGCCTGCAAAAAAGCACTCACAAGACGATGGTTGCTTCCTCTCCCAGTATGTATATAGTTACTGAAATTTATAAAATATGTCAATAGCAGTGGGTTAAAATCTGCTTCTGTTATGATGTATGTCTGTGTATGTCTGTAATACATAAACTGCTGTTCCACCTTACATGTTTGTAAAGTGGACAACTTATGTGCAGAGGAACTCCTAGAGAAGGAGTCGTTTTAATAATATTCTTCTGTGTCTTTCTTTCAGGTAAAGAAATCAAACGTTTGAAGCCAAAAAGAGCCGCTTCCTTCTTCACTCGACAAGGGACTTTGCCCTCCTACTCAGCTGTGCAAGTGACAGACAGTTTAGAGCAAGGTTAAACTTATGGATCAGCTCTCTCACACACCTCTCAAAGACCAAATCTGAACATTTACACTGAGATTCAATGAAAGAAAAGACTTGATAAGAACTTGACATTTAAATGTTAATATATGAACGTGCAAAGGACCAAGTGAGGGATTAAAGTGTGAGTTATAATATTTATCTGTTAAAATTGTACATATATATATATATATATAAATAAGATATTACTGAAATGTGAAAAAAGATGAACTTTTAAGTTACACATCCAAGGTTAGATAGACTGAAGTAACATTTCATTAGAGGTCGCAAGTGAACATGTGGGAGAAAAACAGAGGTTTATGACCATAATGTCAACAAAAGCCTGAATAAGTGAGACACAGCCTTAATGAAATCCTCAGTCCTTTATTGAAAATGGTGACTATATAACTAATGACATGCTCAAACATCACTTGAAACCCATTTAAACATCCTGAAGCACTCAGGAGCAGTTTAATGCCATCATTAAAACACCTCATTGGAGTAAAACCACTGCATTACCTCTTTTTTAATTGTAGAGTACCATCCAGGACTTGAACATTTACAAACAAAGCCCTGTGTGACAAATGGCTTGTTACTCCTCCTCTTGGGGAGGCTTTAAGAGTGATCAAAAAGTCATCACAGTCAGTGTCAGAGACGCTTTCAGGGGACGACCTGTTTCCACAATTCTACTTCTTCTTTATACTCCCTGTGCCTTGTTTCTGTGAAATTTAAGAAAGTCAAGTCACTCAAGAAAAGTACTGGCAGAAACATCAGCATTGGGTTTAACTATAGGAGAGAGTCCATATGGGAGCACATTGGTTGTGTTGTGGAGGTTTCATGTAAGTACCATTTATTTAAAGTTAAGTAGTTGTTACTGGTGTTGGCAACTAGTTGGTTTAGAACAGTATACACAGGTGGCATTTGTTTGTTTTTACTTTTAAAATACAAAAACAGCTGGCAGGAGTTTACTCCAAAAAAATAACTGATTTAGAAAAGGCCAAAATAACAAAATATCTAAAGAGTCAATGATTATCCAAACATTTAAGTTTCCAAATACATGCAAACATAGATTAAAATAGTATTAGATGTATTCGACTACATGGGCCACACTGTGCTGGTTTTCATGTCGCTGAGTGGGCTACAGTTTGTCATCCACACCACTTCAAAGTTCTTTAACATGTCAATGTCATTTATGCCACCATTATCACAGCAGAGATCTCAACTCTTTCTTCAAGTGAGATATGCAAAGTAAAACTGACGCAATATCATACTTGTGCAACTTCACACATGACCAAGCAAAAATGACCCCCCAGCTACACAAAATTGATAACTTGAAAGTACAGTGTGGTGGGGCTCAAAAGTCTGGTGAGAAGGTCATATTGATAATTGTTATTGGTAATGTTGCAGTTGTGCCTCTATTTGCCTGTAGATTGCTGATCATTTGACATGTATTCTCTCCGAGACACTAACTTGAAGTAGTACTTTAATTTGCACTTATTTTACACGGTAGAACTCACTGCTCAGTGTCTGTTAATCCAAAACATCACACATCGGCCTTTATAAATTACAGCTTTGATGATTATAGAATTGCACACAGCGACTTGTTGATTGATGATGACTTTATTGATCCCATAAGAGAAATTCAGCTGCGACACGCTAGTTAGTGCAATTTAATTGATCATGCGCCATTTTGAGAGCCTAAATAAAATTAGTGTTATTATTACAAAAGCATGGTTGTTACTCAAAGATGACAGGGAACACTATTTGTATGTACAAGTGACACAGACCAACTGACCAAGGACTTTAAATACGCTGCTACACTCACACCAAAACAAGCCTATTTCCAGCACTGCAGTGCAGTATGCTACCTAGATGCTCCAGAGACCAGCTAAAGTGTCCACCTCGAGTCCTGCAGCGTCTCTGAACTTCACCATGATGCTAAAATGTGCCGTGCATGTAACAAGCACACTCACCTCAATGATGGCCATTCAAAGAAGATATAAAAACTGACGCCTTCCACTTCAACATGTGTCCTCAAGGTGACCCAAGTTCTTCCTGACTCTTCTGAGCATGCAAACCACAGAATGTTGTTTTTTTATGCTTTGACTTCACCGTCGGTCAACTGACTATGTAACCTAACTCCAGCAGTCCAGTATATTGTTGCTAACACTATGCATGTCATGTTATAGAATAGGCATTCCAACAAACCACACATCAAGAAATACTGCACTATGAATACTAATACACTGTTTATAAATTCTTTACATCTGCTGTTTTTTTGTATGTTTTGTTATCCCTTTTGAGAGAATATTTGTACTTTTCATTTTCATATCCCTGTCAGTGTTTGTATGAAGAAATGGGTCATTTTTAAGCATTATCTTCTCAAGCAGTCACTTTACAGAAACATAAAGTGCCTTTTTGTTTGTACCAGTTGGGCAGATTTTTTGGTGCTTGCAAACTTGGAATGGACAACTTTGCTATTGCTGTGGTCTAGGAAGTGTAATTGAGTTTTTATAATGTATTGCCCACAAACGATGCATTTGAACTTTCCTATCTGATGTGAGTATATCAACGTACTGGCTTGAACAGTCTAATCTGGTGACTCTGCAGTGGTCAATCAGTTCTGCCTTCATCAAAACATGTATGATATGCGTTTTTTCTTTTTTAAATAAATACATATTAAGTGAGTTATGTTCTGTTTTTTTTTCCAGAATGTATCTACATAAAACCTTTACATTGCTTTGAGATGCGTGTTACTGTCAAAACCTTTTTGGATGTTGTGTATATCCAGTGTCCTGCTGAGATGGGGCTTGGACTTTGTAGATATTTCCACTGTGAATACTAAAAACATGATATTCCGTCCGATGTGTTTGCTAGATTCAGAACATGAGGATTATGTACAAGAAGGTAAAATCAGCCTTCAAATTCATTGCGTTCATCTGCCTTCATACAAGTGCTCAGTCAAAGTTTATATCCTTTAAAAGTAGTATTGGAGGCATTTTCAGGCCTGAACTTTATATTATTGGATTGCATATTTTAGATTGTTGAACTGCAGACTCTTGGTAGACCAGGGACTCCATCAGTTCAGAAGATTCTTGCCGTGGACAAAGAAAACTGAGTAGAAATGCATAGAAGGAAACCATGCCAGAATTGAACACTGAATGAATCCCATCCGGGATCAAAGAGTATCGAGTATGATTGAGAGGACTACCCAACCAGTTCTCGTCCTTCGAGACAGCTAATGTTGTGTTAAAGGGCATTGAAAGAAACACCGAGCTTTTACTTGTGCTATTTTCTAGGGTTCGATTCGGTTTTATTATTTCTTCACATTACTGGAGACTTTTTAAACACTTTCGGTTTCATCTCGGACGATTGCCATTTCAATGTGAAATGCCTCTTGGCTGCGCAGACTCTTTGATGGCGGATCACCTGATAGGCTACGACCCCGGAAGTGCCGGATGTTATTTAAGCTAGTTGTTTCTTTTTAAGGATAATATATTTGCCTGTTAATTATCCTTCTTATTTTGGAGCAACAGCGGATAGTTACCTCGTAAGTATATGAGATAGCTAATTGTACTCGTAGCGGACGTATCCGAGCGGTGGTTGTTAGCCGTTTGATGCCAGCTTACGTGTCATCTTAGCTCGTCGTGTGCATTTCTCAGCTGGTCGGAGCTCATGATGGACGGTGAGGCGGACGGTTCGGTGTCGGCGGACTCCGGCAGGAAGCGCAAAGTGCACGGCATGCTGAAGCTCTATTACGGGCTAAACGAGGAAGGAAAAGTCCCGGAACAACCGGAGTCCTTGGATCCATGCGACATAAACGGGCCGCATTTCGACCCCGAGCTCTACCTCAACAAGGTGAAGCGCCTCATATCATGTTATGTGTTTATGTTGTCAATGTGACTCCCCGTCAAAACTGTTTCAAAGACTGCTGCCCTGTTGGGTCTTTATTATGAAAAGCATAGCAGTAAAGCACCCAGTTACAGACTGTAGGGATTGGGTTAGGGTTACATTACATACATTATTGCACCGCACTATGCAATTTGAATATTGCACATCTCCATCTACTAGTTGTCATGACAATACTTTGAGTAATTGTTTACCCCCGTTTCTCTTTAACCCACCAATCTACGTGCTTATGTTCTGGATGTATCCTGAAGTAATGGTACTGTTTAAGACCGACCACCCATATTTTCCAAGCTTTTGACTGTGGTTGATATTCTGCCTCAACACAGCTAAGAAGAGAATGCTCCCTGGCAGAGCTGATGGACCAGGAGACCTGCATGGTTAAGCAGATCCGCTCTCTGGACAGCGACATGCAAACGCTGGTCTATGAAAACTACAACAAGTTCATATCTGCAACAGGTGAGGAACTATCACTTGGAATTTTATTGATGAAATGTCAGTCTTTGTTTTGTTATGAGGTAGACACATCCTTTCCTTATGTTTGCAGACACTATAAGGAAGATGAAGAATGATTTCAAGAAGATGGAAGATGAAATGGATTGCTTGTCTGCCAATATGGCTGCAATTACTGAGTTCAGTGCTCGAATCAGTGGCACGCTTCAAGATCAACATGTACAGATTACAAAACTTTCAGGTAAGACGTACATGTAGTTTACTCAAACCTTAACAGGTACTTTATGCGATAGGATATGACACGATAGGCCTTTAATGTCTTGCAAGGAGAAATTTCTTTGACACAGCAGCAATACAACCAAACAAACATACATCTATACATACATGCATACACAGAAACATAAAGCACAGCAATAAACAAACATACGTCTATACATACACACAAACATAAACTACAGCAGTGAACATACATACCTATATAGAATAAAAAGATACATACACATAAATGTACAAGTACACCTAAAAATAATCTATGAGCCTACATATAAAGTCAATATGATATATAAATATCTATACGTATATATATTTATATGTGTGTGTATATACTGTGCGTGT
>JAPTHA010000007.1:9701155-9712527 GCA_029814585.1 Gymnapogon annona
ATAAATAAGAAGATAGTTCACAATATCCATTAGACCCCCCCCTCCCTCCCCCCCCCTCTGCTGTTGCAGGTTTCTGTAATGACAGGAATCATCAAAATCAGCCTCAAGACCTTCCTGGAGTGTGTCCGACTGCGCACATTCGGCCGCTATGGGCTGCAGCAGATCCAGGTTGACTGCCATTACCTCCAGATGTACCTGTGGCGGTTTGTCTCCGATGAAAACCTTGTACATTTCCTGCTGGACGAGATAGTGGGGAGCTCTGCCCACCGCTGCCTGGATCCTGCCCCCATGGAGCAGAGTGTGATCGAAGTAATCTGTGAACGAGGTTAAGGAGTGGATGGCCATAGTTCACTCGGAATGCAGCATGTGATGAGTTCACTGACACTGGGAAGGTGTGAAAATATAGAAAGTATGATAGACAATTATTGTTTCATGTTAAATTAACTGATGTTGATTACTGAGAGTGGTGTATGTAAGCTGTAAATTATTCTCCCTCATGCTCTTACAGGGCATAATACTAAACTAAACATTACTAAAATTGTATAAAATACTCCTCAGTTGTTCAGTGTAGTGCTGTCACTGGCAGAGATACATTCAGGACTGAATCAACACTAAACCAAACAAGAGAAAACTGCTGCTGCATTGTGCAGATGAGTTTATCCATTAATGGTAGACTCACACTAAACTATCCATCTGTGGCACTGTAGGGTTATATGACTTTCAAGAAAACACTTTATATTAAGGTGCAGATATCCACTGTTAACTAGATGCTTTTTAGGAAATGCATTAGTAAATAGGTTAGTAATATTTACTCAATAAATTACCGATAGTATTAATCTTAGCACTAACTTAAAACCCATCTTAATATAAAGTGTTTTCTGTATGGTAGAACAAGAAATGTTTTCCATTCACTGTTGGTCTGTCAAATGTAAAGTAATTCACAAAATTGTGAATAGTAAAAGTAAATAAAGGTCGAAGGGTCGTTTGGTGTAGGAACATGCCAATAGCTCATGAATTAGACGGTATCGCCCTTTAAGAAAAAAAGTGGGATTTTTTTTTTGTGCTGTTCTCTCTAGGTCACTAATTCCAGTTGATATTCCATCTCACACAAAAAAAGATCCATGATGCATACTAACCTTGAAAGTCACCCATCAGTGCATGGAAAGAGTCTTAATATGAAGTTCAGAACTGAAGAGAAACGTGATGCCAGTTCATATATCATTGTGTAAATAAATAAAGCATTTTATGGCTGTTTTGGTGCATAAATTACAATCAGAATGTGATTTTTATTGTGTAATCTATGTTTACTACTGAAGTGACCTCAGCTCTTGCCTTTTAAATCAGTCGTTTTATTTTCCAGTTTATGTCTTGCACTAATGGTGTGATGAGATAATGAAAATACCAGCAATAAAAGTGTATACATGATTTCAAAATGTTTTTCTTGTGAAAATATTAAAAAGAATAAATATTGGGTTGATTTGGTTACGTTCACGGACCGGTTTCCAAGGCTTTAAGTATTGCACAATACCGCAGAGGTATCCTACTATACTGTCGCCACCTGATAGACGCACCTGATTGGTTGTAGTGTTTTCGCCCCACCCTCTTCTGATGACTATAGACTGATCTGATTGGCTGGGAGGAGTTCCGTACGGAAAGTCGCGTTTCGGGGGGCGTGTTCACCTGTAAAGGACCGGACTTGTGAAGCGGAGCCTTTTTGAATGCAAACCGTCCCGTCTGAACATCTGTTTGCTTCACCGGTAAGACAATACACCTTGTGCAACTTTAATTCTTCATATCAAAGTTTTGTCCTGCAAAAGCCCTTTCTGTTGAAATTCAGCTTTCTTCTGCAAACCGGAGCAACGTACGGTCTTTATAGCACAACGTGCACTTTGTCACTGCTGTCTATCAGGAACAAAAACTAACACTTGTGAATTCTAGGTACTTCAGTAATAATGATCTATTACCACAGTTTCCATATGTACGTGAAGGCACCATTGATATAAAGTATTGGTATAAAGGAAAATGTTCCTTTATACCTCGAGCTGTTCTCAATTTATTTCTCATTATTACTTTATAGATTTTATTATGTTTCCGTGCGTTTAACTGCATATTATACTGACATTCAAGCATCACATTCCCAGAATAACGACTAACTAAACAAATTGAAGTCAAAGGTGTAAGCTGGCTATAATTTTCAAGGTGTAGTATTGACTAAAAATGTGAAATTCTGTGAACAATAATTGATTCCTAAAGTAATGTTGTCTCTGAGGTTTCAGCTCTACTTAAAAAAAAAAGGAAATTAGAGTATATTCACTTTCCAGATTCTGTCAAATGTAAGATTTCTAAGTCTGTTTTATAAATGTGCATAAACGTGTACAGTTCACGTACTGTATACAACCTGGCCATATGTCTTGCAAACTTTTGCAAATCAACTTTTTAACATTTGTTTACTAGTTCATCTTACAATTTAGTGCATTTTTTATATTTGAAGCAGATCTTTTCCAGCAAATTGTAGATTAGCGTAATAAACCTGCCTGGATGTATAGTTTATGTATACTTGATAGTACTTTTTTTTTTTATTAGAATGATTGTACATATTTTACTATATTTATTCATGTATGCACTTTACGGTGAAGTTTTAAATCTTATTATACTTTGTGTAATGACAATAAAGGCTTTCTATTCTATTCTAAAGCAAGGGTTTGTCACATGTTCGTTTACACAACCTTAGAGGAAACGGATGACTTTATCTTTTTAATGATGTGATATTTTTCTTTATCATCTGGTTACTATTTATTATGTGTTCCATTACTTTAACTGTAATTTGTGGCTTCATATTGTCATAGGACGTCGACCATGAGGCCAAACAGTCACACAGCCAAACTCAAATCATCCCACAGCACAGAGAGGGAATTCGGAGGAGCCTTGGGTGAGTAATGGCAGGACAGTTTTATCATTGTTTAGCAGAACCCCACTGCCACTACTGTGGTTTTTATGATAAACGCTGCATTTGCGCTGTATTTATACTTAACAAATCATACGACGAGTATGAATATTGAATGACCTGAAGGTGTTATTGTGAGAGTGTGAATGAATGCTTGTTTCTATACATCTGTCCTGTGATGAACTGGTGTATCACCAGTTCATCACAGGACAGGGAAACCTAAACCCTAAGTGGATGAAGAAGTTCAGAAAATGTATGAATGGATGAATGTTGTTGTTTTTTGTTTTGTTTTTTTTTTTACTGTCTGCGACCAGGTTTTGGTTCTATTGAGATGGGACATCTCTTTTTCAAGGCAGACCTGGCCAAGATGGCAGTGATACAGTCACATCATTAAAGTTTAAAATAAGAAAAGCATTTGCAAAAAAAAAAAACAACTTACCCAATGAGTCAAAATATTTTCAGAGTGGCAGTCTTAATTACAGAGTTTTAATGCTCACTTTAAGAGAGGAGTCAGTATTTATAGATTGAGGTAAGACTGACACTAACCTGAAAATGTTAGGCGTGTTATCTGAGACCATATCAGACGCACACGGGTCTACCAGACCCATTATTTAGATCTCTGAGTTGCACTGATCTGGTTCTAATCTCTCAAGTGAGTGTGTTTTTGAGTTTTGCAGAACCACACTCTATTCCTCATCATCAAATGAAAGGTTGAAGGTCTGTCTCCCGTGTCTCTTAGAGGCTTATCTGCTCACCTACACTGCTTCCACTTTCATTTTCCATCAGTCATTTTCTGAATCACTTTATCCTCCAGAGGGTCGCGGGGGTGCTGGAGCCTATCTCAGCTGCCTATGGACGAAGGCGGGGGTACATCCTGCATGTGTCATCAGTTCAACACAGGGCTCACTTTCATTTTATCCATCATATATATATATTTTTTGACAGAACTAAGGAGGAAATGAGGAATCGTGTAAATCCGATGCAGAGAAAAGAGCATTGTGTTGAAATTTCTGCAGACATGTCACTTTTAAGAGACTGTCTGCATTACAGCACAGAACATTCAAATCATTGTATGTAAATAGATAGATAGATACACCTTTATTAGTCCCACGTGGGGAAATTTCAGGTTACAGCAGCACACACGAGAGATTCTGCAAATATGATGAAAAATATGAGCAATTCCTAATAATATGTATATATAAATTTAGATAAAGAAAAGAAAAGATTGAGTGCAACAACAAAGACCAGTAAAGAGACATAGTCAATTATATAGTAATATATAGTCATGTAGTAATGAATAAATCTAACAATAAATAATAATAATTAACGGCACTGGTGCTGGTTAAATGTACTGGTACTGGCACCAGCGGGTCCATGGATGATAATAATAACAGTATTTATTGATAATTCTAGTAATTATAGTCATTTTTAGGGATGGAGTAGGAGGGTATGAATTAAGAAGGAAATAATTTAAAAATGTCCATACAAAAAAAAAAATCCATACAAACATTCAAATATTTTGCATTTTCAAATATTAATGTCCTCTTATTATGATACAAGGAGGAGGTGGGAGTGTGAGAGTCACAGGAGAATGTTATTTCATTCTGTTATTTTTATAGGTTCAATATATTATTTATGTTACTGTGTATCTATGTATTTGTTTATGTTCAATATGAGTTGGTCCTTTTTTTTCATCTTTATTTTGTTGGAACTGTTTGCTCATGTCTTTTTCTGTGTGATAATGTATTTGTTTCAAGTTGATTATTATTGTTATGTGTGATAGTAGTGGTGTTAGTTATTTTAAGGAAACAGGACGGATATAGAACATAATGGAGAAAGAAGGGGTGGAATTTAATGAGTTTAGACTTCTGCCCACTCCTTTTAAACATGTGTTAAACTTGTGTAAGCAAATTGTGTTTTTTTGTTTTGTTTTGTTTTTTCCTTTCTTTTCATTTTCTGTTGAGAAAAACCTTCTAATAAATACATTTTAAAAACATACGCAATTTAAAATGCGTGTCAATAAATGAGTACCAGCCATACAAAATAAAAAAAAAAAAATTAAAAAAAATTCCCTAACATGTCCATGTATCCTCCAGACTCCACCGACAGCTACGAGAGGCAGAATTATTCATTTGTTGCGGCTTACATGTGCAGCTGCTCTACTTGTTTTGTGTACTTGAAACATGTTTTCAAACGGATTTGTTTATGTAGACGGCAGTTAGAATATTAAATGTTTCTGTTTGTGCCTTTGCTTGTTGTGCAGCTTTGTCTCCTGCTGCGTTACTTGAATTGAGCATCAGTACTAATTTTCTTTCCATCTGTGCGCAAAGTTGAAACATTGTTTGATCCTGAAGCTGCCGTCGAGTGGTCTGACTTTCATTTTTCCTTTTGTTGTTGATCTGATAATTATTCGGTAGGTTTACACACAGCTTTGTAGTTTACCCTGTATGTTTGGCGTTATGTTTTAGGGGCGTGCTTCTGTGATTTTTTAAATTTCTTTCATTTACCGTCAGATTTGTTTTCATGTCTCAGGCGCCGTTTGCATCCCCGTCTTTCTTCCGCTGACGGTGCTGTTCCTCATCTCTGTGAGTCGATCCCCTGAGGCTTCTCTGCTCCAATGGCCCCCCACCTTCCCCTCCTTGGACCAGCTCTGGGACCCTCTGGCCCCTGTGGTTCTGCTGGGATGGATAGGTCTACATACTGTCCTCTATTTTCTGCCCGTGGGAAAGGTAAGACACATTCATTAAAGTAGTAATACTACTGCTAATGGAATTCTTTCTTTTTTTTTTAATTTTAAAGGTTATTCATATAGTGAACTGGTCTGAGTTGTGAGCCAAAGAATACATATAAGAGCTATGTTTTTAATTTAGATTTTTCATCAATACAAAAAAAATTTAACAACACATTGCATTCCACATGTTCTTGTGTACATTGTTTATATATATATATATATGGAAAATATTCTCCTTTATAAGATCATTCTGTCCAGGTACATATCGTGGCTCTTCATCAGTTTTCTTTGGTGTTGGTTTCACTGACTGAGTCTTAATTCAGTTCCATTCATTAATCCATGTATTTATGCATAAAGCTCAGTTTTGCTTGTGTTGAAAGTTACAGTGAGTGTAATTGTCTACAGGTGTCTGGGGGTTTAACGCTGAGGGATGGATCACGCCTCAAGTATCCTATAAATGGTAATGAAGGGTTTCCCTGTCGTGGAACTGTAAAGGATTATCTCATGTTAATGAATTGAGTCCACTTCTGTTCATGAATGGTTATAGAACTTGTATATTTTGTTCCTTAATAAAGTCACGGAAAGGTTGTGAAATGTTGAAAGAAGGAAACTCTGGATGTATATTAAAAACACAACACATTGTTTCCCAAACTGCTGAACAAACATCCAAAACAAACTGTAAAGTGTAAAATCAATAAATAGAAGCAGATTGAAACCAAAAAATTAACGCAAGGTCTTTTTTTTTTCTGTGGATAACTTGTTGATTTCACGCATACAGTTACAAATGTTTGGATATATTAGTAAATATTGACAGTTGTGGTGTTTTCATAGAGGACCCAAATTGGTGTGTTTTAGTTTAACCCTTCTGCGACAGTCAGGTCTAAAATTTACAAAGTTACACAATCTGACGTTCCAACTGATGCCTTCTCCCATAATACTGTCTTCATCTCCTTCCTGCGGGCTACAGCGTTTACCTTTGTTTGTTTGTCTCTCTCAGGTTTTCATGCCCTGTGCGTCAGTTCGTTGTTGCTGATGTTGTTTGTGGGGCTGGGGGCTCCTCTGGGCCGTCTGTTTGAGCTGATGCTGCCTCTGGCTGTGTGCGCCATTGGAGTGTCGTTCCTGTTCTCCGTCTATCTCTACATCCGCTCCTTTTGGGCTCCTTCCCATGCTCTTGCTTTAGGCGGGAACACAGGTGAGATGGAGGCTGATCACTAAGGCAAGAACACCGTCCGAAAATACATTTAGCAAAGCGTGACCGTGCATTTCCTGGACCTGTTTTATTGTTCACCAGTGGATTTCGCACATCTCTTATGGGTAACTGGCAAAAACAGAGGTGAGAGGCTACAGCGGAGTTTTGACTGCAGAGGCTTTTTGTTATTATCTAACAGTCGAGTTTTACTGGCGCCCGTAGGCATCAGATGAACAGGCTTTTAAGTAACCTGACCTGCCGGAGTGGGCTCTGCTGCATCTGAATCCAGCAGTGGGATTCAGCCTCTGATCACTCCAGAAAAATGAACATGGATAGCACCAGTAGACACCTCCTTTATATCTCCTTCTATAAGAAAAAACAAAAACACTTTTCTATGATTTACTGAACATATAATAAGATGAGGTGTTCTTTAGTTTAAAACACCCACATTTTGGGTTTATTTGACGCACTTTTGAATGCATAAAATCTGTACATTAATGACAAAGAAGCGCCTTGACAGTCCTACATAATCACTAGGGGAAGCTTCAAAATGACAGCCTAGGGGTTTAAAGGTATCCGTCGATGATTATGGTGATTAAGCCTGTTATTTTTATCATAGATAAGCCAGAGACCGACGTGCTTGGACTCCAGACTACAATGAATATGTCTTCAGGTTAAAATTCTTCCAATGGTTGCGTGATGTCTACATGGACTCATGACACACAGAAGATCTACCAACAATACATGAAAAATACTGAACAAAATAGTGACAGGAACCAAGAAAAGCAACGCCCAAGTAAACTAGACCAACAGATTATATCAAAAAGTATAAATGTAACTGATTGACATTAGCACATCAAATAAGAGCCAATAACAGGTTACATTTTGACATATGTAATCATCCTATAATGCATCCAACTACCCATATTTCAGTTCATCAGATTAGTGTGTGTTTTTTCTTCTACGTGCCCGGAAATAGAATAGGATACAATAGAAGCTCCATCCTTCCGTTCCGTGTTGTACAGATAAATGTCATTTTGGAACCACTTCTCTAGTGAACATGAAATGCTATGTTTGAAATTGTCCATGTAGGAATAATAATTTTTTAAAAGTATATCCCACGTACTTAAAAAAAAATACACTCTACTTATTTGTTTTGTCCTTTAGGAAATCCCTTGTATGATTTCTTCATTGGACGGGAGCTGAACCCCCGGATCGGAAGCTTTGACCTGAAATATTTCTGTGAACTCAGGCCAGGTCTGATTGGCTGGGTGAGTTTGTAAGAGAAATCACCAAACATAAGAGTAATCTTATAGGGTCTATATATAGCATTTTCTACTTTCACATACTAAAATCTCACCTACAGCTACTCTTAGAGAGTTTCGAATAAAGAGCCCTGTTGGAAAAGTCCTTGTACCCTAACACATTGAAAACACTGCAGAAAGGACTTCTCCATGACACCTCACTTGAAACTGACTTGGCTCAAATATAGAGACAGAGAAAGTGAAACCTCAGTGTGTTGAAGTGGATAATATCACTAAAGCTGTTCTTCAATTCACTCCACACCAACAAGTTTACTTTTAATTTGAGAAAATGCAATGCAATCCTTCTCACGCAAGGAGAAATATGCAGTAATTAACAGAGTCTGTATTTAAAACCCGCTGTCCAACGCAAATGAGTTGGATTTCTTTAAAACTTTGTTCCCAACAGGTGAAATGCTTGAAGAAACAGCTGATATATTGAAATCCTTGCTGACAAGTCGAGTGCAGGGCTTGAAACAAAGCGCTTTTCTGATCTTCAGCTCCATTCATAGATCCTCTGAATAATTTAAGACAGGCACCGTCGTCAGCTGCTCAGATGGCGGCGATATTTTAAGAAGGCACAAATTGCCAACAGGAGGCAATGTTGCTCTACTCTCATCTGCAGTAATAATTGCAGCGTGTGAGTTGGATGCTGTCAGAAGCTGAAACTTTACTCCCTAATGACCTGACACAGTAATTGACATGGTTCATCTGTGTCTCAGTCATCGCAGCAAATAAGATAAAATAGGAACCACGCAGAAGAAAAAAAAGCACAAAAGTCTTTAAAAGTTGGATCGGAAAGTCGCCCGACTAGGAAAGGGTTTTTGTTTTTTTTTGTACACGATAGAAAACGTTAATGTGTCTCGCTGTTCTTTTATTACTCGGTGAAGTGTATCAGCTTTTGTATTTACAGCATTAACAGTTACTGTTTGCACGGCTGAATGTTTTAAAGGCAGGTGCGTAGGAGAGGACAGAAAAAGCCTCCGCCGACTGGCCACAGACAGTGTGTGGGAGATTTCTGCTTCCTGTGTTTTTGTTTTATATTAAAGTACGTACTTGTCTTACTATACCTGTAGATTTCCCAAACATGATAAATGAGTGTCTCTCCAGTGTCTGTGACTGCAGTTGAGGAATAAAGTCTGCAAAGTCCTGCAAGTCAGTCGTCTGCTTTGTGTTAAAACGCTTCTAAATAAAGTATGAACATTATATCTCTATGCATTTAGATTTATTATTTATTCAGATGTGTGTGCATGTGTGATACAAAACGAAACAAAAATACACAGGAATATTGTCACATCTTTCTGTAATGCTCCTTAAATATAGCAAAATCCCTTGAGATGATATTCTAACTGAACTAAATTGAACTGAATTGACTTAAAATTGAGATGAATTAAATGTAATTATTCTCTTATACAACGGTTGCTATATTTTTTTTATTTTTAGTATCAAAAATCAGCCTTGAGGATTGCTGAGTGCTGGTGAAATGACTGTTAATGTTGATCATTGTTCTCTCTTTCCTCTCAGGTGGTCATAAACCTCGGCATGCTGATGAAAGAGGTGGAGCTTCGTGGTTCCCCCTCCCTCGCTATGATCCTGGTCAACGGTTTCCAGCTCCTGTACGTGGCAGACTCTCTCTGGAATGAAGTAAGCCACTGACTGAGTCGGGTTTAATCTGTGCATGTGTGCATTCATTCAACACCCACTGTCATCGAAATACATTTTATTAAGTTGGTCACTTATTAAAGGTGTCTCCTTCATTGGGAGACATAGTAAATAAAACAATAGCGGCTGATCATTTATTATTATTTGCCAGTTTTTTCCAACAAATTCATATATGTGCACATTTATATGCAACAGATTAATATATGTAAATATTTATCAAACTTGCAAGAAGCAACAAGTAACACAACAGAAGTGACACACAATTTTTCCTAGGATTAATAAAACATTATGATTAAGGTTTTGATATCTGTGCATCTTAATATTATGTGCAGCCACAGTGTTTTATTCATTTTTTTAATTAAACCATTCAGAGCATTCCGATGACAAATAAATCTGAAGTGTGAACTGTTGTGGTCGGAGATGACAAACAGTGTACAAGTGCGACAAACCAGTGGAAGGCTGATGGTGAAGTGTATTTTAACTGAACTAAGTGTGTGATGGTGATATCGGTCCAAAGCTGAATTCAAGAATGGGTTTAAACAGTCTGAGAAAGAGTAAATCAGACTGTGCACCTGTACACAAAAAAAAAACATGGAAGGGTTGTCGAGATTGGAAACAAAAGTCTAAAATAGTCTGGTTTACATAAAGCATCACTGTACATTTAAAGTAGAAGTGGGTCTTTATGGGTTAAGATAGATTTTCATCTAAAGTGATGTTGAAAACAGCACCTCCCATGATACCACACGACTTTACAACATCTATGTCTTGTCTTATTGTTTTGATTGACAGACCTTTGGATCTCGTGTGGGATTTTCCCATCTTTGCTTTCACTGTTTCAACAGGAAGCTGTTCTGACCACCATGGACATAGTGCATGATGGATTTGGCTTCATGCTAGTCTTCGGTGATCTGGCCTGGGTTCCCTTCACATACGGTCTCCAAGCTGCCTTTTTAGTTGTTCACCCACAGCCCCTGAATGCACTGGGAGCTGCTGTAATAATAGTACTGAATGGTAATCATACATAGTTCATTATTAGGCTGTGATACAACAGGCTGTATGAGTGTAGATGCTGGTGGTTACAATGTGGTTACTTCACCAACAGGTATCGGATACTATATCTTCAGAAAGTCCAACTCGCAGAAGAACCAGTTCAGAAGAGATCCGACACATCCAGCTGTTTCAAGTTAGTCATTTTCATCTGAAGTGTTTCAAATCAAGACAAATGCTTCTACCTCATTTCAACACCTCATCCCACATACAGACCAATTAGACGTCAAGTGGGCAGACTGCTGAAGTCTCACCGTGAAAAAAACCACAAAGAAAAGCTCGAAATTTTCCTCTGCAAGAAAGTAAAATCGCAATTTGAACAATTTATTTGAACAATAGTTTTTAGATAGTTCACATTCTTTGTGAATGGATAGTTTTGACATTATAACAGAGAAAATGGGATTGGTCAAAATTTAATTTCCCAGAGGAACCTTCCCGAGGGATTAATAAAGATCGATCTATCTATCTATCTATCTATCTATCTATCTATCTATCTAT
>JAPTHA010000007.1:9752806-9763793 GCA_029814585.1 Gymnapogon annona
TGTGTGTGTGTGTGTGTGTGTGTGTGTGTGTGTGTGTGTGTGTGTGTGTGTGTATGTGTGTGTGTGTGTGTGTGTGTCTGTGTGTTTGTGTGCATTTCTTGAGGTTTGGATAATTGACAGGAAAAACTGATGAAAATCGAGGTGATAATCTGGTAAGACTTCTAACTGAAATAAACAAATGCCAAATCAGCTGCGGTCAGGTGGTAGAACATGTTCTTATCTAATGGACGGTGGTCGCAGATGTAGGTTTCTTTATAAAACCTTTGAATTGGTGACATGGTCAATATCAAGACAAAAACTTTCATCCACTGCAGTTTCACTAAAAAGCCTTTTCTTTCCAGTCGTACAGTAGCAGTTCATTAGTTAACTGTATCAAGAGCATCATTCTTTTATTGTACTAGTGTCAAGTAACATGTTTTATTCCTGTATTCCCACCAGCTGGAGAGCTTGCCTTACCATAGAAACATCACCCACTCAAATTTTGTGCAAGATTGAACGACTATTTCATGCTGCACATGAAGCACACGGTCCTGGAGTCTTGGCTCTGATGTTATGATCTTATCTCATATCTTTACTGATTTTGAAGCTCATTCAATCAAATGTGCTCAGAAATATTAATAGGAATGAAAAGACATCACAGTGAAAGGTCACAACTTTATTTATTTATTTATTTTTATTTGATTTTTTTTCTGGTTCTTATTCCTTGTTGCAAGAGAGTGTCACTGTCCGTGGTGCTGAACTGTTTGCGTTTTGCCAGAATGGGATCAGCAGACAGGTGTTTGGCTGTTACTTAAAGCTGTTGCTGTGTAATTTACTAATACAGGCAATCTGTTGGCAGTCCATTTGTTATTGCAAGAAAAAAAATGACAATGTAATTTTAGCATCTGTGCTCTGCTGCTTCACCCTGAAACAGAGCTGTGATGGGAAATGTGCACTCTTGTTATGCAGGTCAGAGTGGAGATTGCAGTTTTTCTCTGCTGCATGTCAATGAGAGCATGTGCAGCTCATAAAGCATTGTCAAACCTCTCTAGCTCTGAAGAGGGAACCTATTTTTGAAATTGTCTTAAATATTAAATAAAAACACATTACATTCCTTGACCTCACTACCCCGCCTCGCTCCTTTCTAGTGTTTGGGTTTGTTTTGTTTTTTTCACACAGAGATGCAGATGTTATTCCTCTAAGTAGCGCTGAGGCTCTGCTCTTTGTTCAATCTGCTGACATAACCATGATGCTGGCAGGAAAAACTCTGAATTTATTTGAAGTTTTCCCCAGACATTGTGCAAATGGCTCACTTTAAAGCAAATGAGGGTGTTTACAACCTTAAGCATTAAGCATTACAGAGATCAGAGCTGGAAAAAAAGCTGGACTTTCTTAAGAGACCGGGACTGTTTCTCCCAAACTTATTACGTACTCACAAATAGATCTGCATCATAAAGCAAAAAAACAAACAAACTGCTGCTCACCTCTCATCATCCTCGCTGTTACTGAAGATTATTTTGTGGATGCCTGTGAACCTTGTGACAGTTCATAGAAGACTCAGACAGTTTTCTCTTCGTACTCCAGGTGCAGAGGGTAACATTTTTACTCCTGCTTTACACAAAATGGCCACAGTGTCTGTGGGAGTTTGATATGATAAGTTCAATACCAGTGACTCAAGCATTAGTAAGTAGCAGCATTTCTGATTTTCAAAAAGTGAGGCAAGGCTTTTGGATCCTACATCATTTTGGTAAAAAACAAAAAAAACAAAAAAAAAACACACGACTATAAATACTTGACGTGTGACGTCCTTCGCGGTGGGTCCTGGTGTGTGGTCCTTCAGAGTGGGTGGTGAGTGAGTGGTCTGAGTTAAAGCATCTGGTTACATGGAATAGTGTCATAGAAATAAATCACAAAACTTATAACATTTACAGTCATTTAGAGAGTTGTTTCATCCATATGTGTGTGTATGTATATATATATATATCCCACACTGTATATGATGATGAGTTCTTTCGGCCTTTTCGCTTCCGGGGTTGCCACTGTGAATCCAGTTTGCATATTTTATTTGGCAGGAGTTTTTACATTGGATGCCCTTCCTGACACAACCCCCAAGATGTTCATCCTGGGAATTGAACCTGAGTCCCCTATGCACCAGCCCACACACGTGGTTGTTCTAATAAGCTGATGGGTCTAGTACATCATTCACTTTGTTATGTGCAAGACTGATGTAGGGGAATGTTGGGATTCTTCATCTTCCTTTGTACTTAAACAAGCAATTGTCTTTTTTTAATCAGATATCAGGGACTTTTCTAGTCAGTCTTTCTCATAAACAGTTCTGCATTCCATAAAAAGAAACTACCCTTGCAATATTTTACACTCGCACTTATTTAAAACATCTATTTCCCATTCATCATTTTATGTTCTAGTATTTGATTTTCATGTGGTTGTTATTATCGTGCCTAGACAGGTTTCATTTTTACTCAGGATTTTTTTTTTTGTTATACTTTCTTCGTAGTGCATGTACTTTGCATTTGTTTGCATTTGTTTGTTTGTATGTGAGGTGATGACAAGAGAAAAGACAGATTTGCTGGACAAATTCTGAACCCAAATTCTGAAAGTAATCAAAACGTAATGAAATATTACCTCATTTATCCCATCTACTTAGTGCATTTTTAACCAGGTAAGCTGGGTTCTGTAATGTTAAAGTATCTTTCCTAACAATGAGTCATGTCCATCTTACTGACAACAGACACGGCTATTTTATGTTTCACCCAAATTCAGACGTTTCCCTCTTTTTCTTCTTCTGTGTTTTATTGTTAGGAACCTCCAGATGTGAAGATCCACAACATCATCCTCATCGAGCCAACATGCTGAAACCCAAGAATTTTCTGAGTTGCTCTCCACCTTTCAGTCCATGTGTGCTCATCTCTGTCCTGCTGGTTCTGTTGCCGGGCGTCACACACTTCTCCCATGGCAGCGGCGGCCATGACACCGCCGGCAGCTCGCCGGGTAACTGTTCCAGTGAAGATAACTGCTCTGACGGAGTGGTGCTGCCCATGTGGAACCCCCAGAACCCTGCAGTGGGTGACAAGGTGGCACGCGCCATTGTTTACTTTGCTGCTCTCATATACATGTTCCTGGGTATGTCCATAATCGCCGACCGCTTCATGTCCTCCATTGAGGTCATCACCTCTCAGGAAAAGGAGATCACCATCAAGAAACCCAACGGGGAGACCACCACCACCACAGTGCGCATCTGGAACGAGACGGTGTCTAATCTGACACTGATGGCGCTGGGCTCGTCGGCTCCAGAGATCCTGCTGTCTGTCATCGAGGTGGTGGGACATGACTTTGAGGCTGGTGCTCTGGGTCCCAGTACCATTGTGGGAAGTGCAGCATTCAACATGTTCATTATCATTGCTATTTGTGTCTATGTGGTTCCAGAAAACGAAACCCGCAAGATAAAGCACCTGCGGGTGTTTTTTGTTACCGGCGCCTGGAGTATTTTCGCCTACATCTGGCTCTATCTCATCCTGTCTGTGTTCTCCCCCGGTGAGGTGCATGTCTGGGAGGCAGTCCTCACATTCCTCTTCTTCCCCCTCTGCGTGTTGCAAGCCTGGATCGCAGACAGACGGCTGCTCTTCTACAAGTATGTAAATAAGCGTTACCGTGCCGACAAGAACCGTGGCATCATCATCGAGTCAGAGGGAGACGCCATGTTCACCAAGATGGACTTGGAGATGGACGGCCAGGGCGTAAACTCCCACACTCACCCCAAGGAGGCTCTGGACGGGATGCTGGAGGGTGTGGAGGAAGGTGGAGGGACGAGCGCGGAGCAAGACCAAGAAGAAGAGGCTCGACGAGAGATGGCCCGCACACTGAAGGATTTAAAGCAAAGGCACCCAGAGAAGGACATGGAGCAGCTGATCGAGATGGCAAACTACCAAGTGTTGGTGCAGCAGCAGAAGAGCAGGGCCTTCTATCGCATCCAAGCCACACGCATGATGATCGGAGCCGGGAACATCTTGAAGAAACACGCCGCCGACCAGGCCAGGAAGGTGGTGAGCTGTCACGAGGCCAGCGGTCAGGAGGAGGACCCTAACACCATCTACCTGCAGTTCGACCCCTCGCACTACCAGTGCTTCGAGAACTGTGGCTCGCTGAAGCTGTCAGTGAGTCGACATGGGGGAGAAAGTGGCTGCACCGTGAAGGTAACAGAACACCAAGGGTTCCCTGGATGTCGATACAACGCAATTACTTATAGACTGTTATTTGTACCCCAAGACACAACAAAATTTGCAAAGTATCTGAATATTTTACTCTATCCTTTTCGTGAGTTAATCCGAGGTCCGAGTCCATGATGATGTCCCAGTGTTTTGTCGTTTCCACAAACATAATGATATTCAGATTACTGGCACAGAAGAGAAAAGAAACAAGAAAATGATACCGGTTTAAGATGGTGTCTGAGAATATGATCACCATCACTCTTGGATAAGTAGGTTTAATAATTGAATAGTTTCACAAGAATCAGCTAATGGTTCACATTAGCTGATTTTTGCGAATGCACATTAGTCTCTGATCTTTTCCCAAATCTAATCAGTGACTTTGTCATGTAAACGGAGGTAAACCATTGGAGCTGGCTCCAAACAAGACAAAATATTTGGATCTGTGATTGACAAAATTAAATAGTCAACAGCAGTAGGGTCTTTGTGCTCAACGGCAACGGAAAAGGAGATTAATTGTTTTAAGTGACCCATTAATTTTCGATGTTCAGCTTTATTTTTTTTGTGGGGGGGCATGGCTCAGGCAGGTCGTCCAATAACGGAAGGGTTGGCAATTTTCTTTCCTGGTCATTTGCCGTTGTGTCTTTGGGCAAGACACTCCATACCACGTTGCCTCCAGTGTCCCTGCACTGGTGTATGAATGTGTTGAATAATCCCTGCGATGAACTGGCGACTTGTCCAGGGTCCCCCTCCACCCCCCACCTTCCACGACCCTTGGAGGGGATAAATCGGGTTCAGGATATGAATAAATGAATTTTTTTCTTACGTTAACTTTACTAACGTTGAATACTTTTTCTACTTGGACCTGTATATGTCCAGGGGTGTTAACATACACGCGGCCACATTAGCTCTGGCAGTGTAAAGTTGTAGCTGCTTCAGTAGAGTGGCTTTTCATTTAAGCTCATCGTGAAATGATTGGATTTATTAAAAAAAAAAAAAACAGCTCACAATTATTAAGACAATTCATTGAGCAACACTCTGACATTTTACCATCCTGAAATTTGGAGTGTAACAACAAAAATCTAATCCGTTCCAGGTATTATCACTTCACTTCCAAACAAACAGAGCCTTCAGAGATACAATACAAATTCTGGATTCTGCAGTGTCAGAAGTATTATTAATGCTCACGGTTGGATTTTTGCTGCTTTGGGCATAGAGACGTGAATAATTCACGACTTTATTATGACTGTTGCTGCTAAATATTTAACAAAGTTTTTCTGTCTCCGTGCCACACAGGTGGACTACCGTACAGAGGACGGAACTGCCAACGCCGGCTCAGACTACGAGTTTGCTGAGGGCACTTTGGTCTTCAAGCCGGGCGAGACAACCAAAGAGTTCACCGTGGGCGTCATAGATGATGACATCTTTGAAGAGGACGAGCATTTCTACGTGCGACTCAGTAACCCCCGCATCGTGCACAGAGCTGAGGTCTCCGTCCTGGAGCCCAGTTCCATCACCTCCAGTAACAGCATGGTGGGCATCTCCTCACACGTCCCCCCTAAGGCTGCCCTGGGTAACGCTCACACCGCCACCGTCACCATCTATGACGACGACCACGCCGGCATTTTCACATTCGAGAGTAACTCCACGCGGGTGAGTGAGAGCATCGGTAACATGCAGGTGAAGGTTCACCGGACGTCCGGGGCCAGGGGGAAGGTGGCGGTGCCATACCACACTGTCGAAGGAACCGCCAAGGCCGGGGAGGACTACGATGAGGTGTCGGGCAAACTGGAGTTCCAGAACGACGAGACCATGTAAGTGACAGTGCGGCTCCATTTGTCTTATGATGGGATGTCTTGTTGTTGCTTCTCATCACTGGATGGAATCTTCCAGCCCACACACTGGTAATGTTAAATAGTCCTCTTAGATGACTCTAAGTTGTCTACTCTGGATAAAAGGGCTATTTTTGTGAGTCATAGATATATGTGCATTGAGAAGCTTGGATCTTTCAGAGGGATGATGTGGGAGGATAAAGAGGATATAAATGGTGAAGCAGATAATGAAACATTGTGCCCGATGTGAAAGGAGGAGATATAGTAGAAGCTTTCAATGAACAGGTTCATCTTTAAGCATCTGTTCCTCTGGGATTTCGGTGAAGGTTATGTGGGGTGGGGGGATGGGTGGGGGGGCTGTCATTGTAACATGGAGAAAAGAAAACAGGTGTACGAGGGGCGACAAAGAAAAGAAAGGGAATTCAGACAGGTGACTGCAAGAAGAGAGGGAACAAAATGTAGAGCAGCCACCGAAAACATGTGTAGGTGATGAAGCCCGTGCGATGATTCCAACAAAAGAACTCACCAGCAAAAGAGGCTGATGAAAGGAACGGGGCGAAAGGGTGCGGGGAGAGCAATGGAAGTGAGACGGCTTCCACATTTCCTCTCCTACAGTGAATGGCTGAAAGCTGATGAGGCTTTGATAGTGATGAGTGTGTTGTAATGTTTGTTTTATGCCGCGTTGAGCAAAGAGCCGGCAGTTGTCCACGGTAGTTATTATTCTTATTTATTTGTTTATTTATTTATTTGTATTATTAATGAAAGCGAAAGTTCCCTCTTCTGTGTCACAAAATGATTTCTAGCGAACAGCAAAGGACAAACACAATTAAACCTACCATGAATGATGACTGAATAAAATGCGTCCGATGTATCCGTCTTTGTGAAGAGGCTTTCAGGGCTCGTGAGTAGGTGTATTGTGTAGGACTCTTGTGTGGGAGGAGAGGCAGGTGAATTCATGGTGTCATAGAGATGCACATCTCCCTTTTTGTTTTTTTTAATCTCACAATACTAGTGAAATCCAAATACGGGTTTATCTGAGCGTTTCTGCTCCTGCACGTACTGTACTTTCTTGCATTTTATCCGTTTTCCATGTGCTGCTGAGGGTGCACGTGTCAGTGTGCTTAAACCCCTCAAACCCAACATCAAAAAGAATGTGCCTCCAAAGGGAAACTGAAAAGGCCTTTTTCAGCATCCACAGCAATTAAAGAGAGTAAAAAGAGAATAAAGGGCTCCCAAACGTTCTCATCACCACGCAGTCTGATGCAGAAGCTGAAGTTAATGAGACAATAGTGTATAAGTATATGAGACGAGCGGAATCCAGCTTGTATCTGCAATCAAACAGCAGAGTGAGTATCAGATAACATCCACACCCACTGAGCCATGTTCATCAGACAGTACGGAGCTGACGGGGACACACTTGTGTTATCTGGAGTCATGACAGGCTCCGTGCTTCCAGCAGAGCAGGGCAGTTATCGTCAGAAAACCAATGAAAAGATAACCCACACACAACAAGGAATGACAGAGCCGCACCTCAGCCGCTTCGAATAACAAGAACGCTCTTAAAGGGGAATGTTGTACAAAAAAAAAAAAAAAATTCACAGGAGCAGAGTGAATATAGGTCAAATGTTTGGTGTTGTACCAAATGTACGGTACTTTTTTTTTTTTTAAATTTAGATTGCATTACAGCTTTTCTGTCACTGCCAAATTCAGTTAAGAGTTCAGCCTGAAAGTACAAAAAAATAAGAGAAGGAAGTGCAATGCAATGAATAAGTCAATAGTGATATATATAAAAAATGGAGTTTTGATGAAATATAAATGGATGTTACACATTAACATAACTGTGTGGACATACAGTGCATTTATTATTGTGCCTGAGGTGAAGGGATTTGCTGCAAATAAGAAACAAGGCATCCACATCCAGAAACAACCTACTTAAATTATATAGGGGTTTATTATATGCAGAGAAAACTGCAGAAAACAAGTGTAGGAGAAGAAGCGCTGGAAGTGTTAGAGTAGTGGTGGGCTTAAATCAAGGACTGCATTTAAAGAGATTTAATGTGGTATTGAAGGGGGAAGTCATGTACAAGAGCACACTTGTGAAACACCATCAAGAAACCAAGGCTACAAATGCACACACTGTATCACTCACTGAACACAGCATAAAGTTTATTGTTTGCACACGTCTGTCTGAAGGTACTGTATCTCGAGCTCGTATAACTGTCCTGGTCCATCAGTGTTCATATCCACTACAGGAGCATCTCTGGCGAAATTCCAGAACTTTTTATTCTGAACACTCTATGACGATTTTCAATTTTTTAAAACATTTGAAAGTAGAAACTTCACACATACACCTTTATATTATGAACTCGAGGTACTTTTACTTCAACTTTATACTTATACTCCACATATTGTACTTACTTGCTCTGATAAATTAAGCTACAATTTACCATTTTCAGTTCACTTTCAAAATGCATGTGAAATAACTGCGGGATTAAGTGTTCATTTAAAGGCTGAGTTTAAAACATAAATATCAATATTTTAGAAATTATTACGTTTACGAAGCTGAAACTGGTCAAGTTTTCTGAGCACACGAGTAGTTGATGATGATTTGTTTCGGCTTTTTCGTTTCTGGGGTTGCGACAGCAAATCCAATTCGCATATTTGATTTGGCAGGAGTTTTTTTTTTAGTCAAATGCCCTTCCTGACACAACCCACTGGACGCTCAATCCTGGGAATCGAACCCAGGTTCCCTATGCACCAGCCGGGCGCCTTACCTACTGAGCTATCCAACCGAGTAGTTGACTTCTTAAAAATGCATGTTCCTCACGGAACAGTGACGCTACAAACATATGATGAATTTGATGCATTGCCTTGGGTTAAACTACCAACACCATAAAAAAGTAGCTCAAATGAGCTCGACTTGAAAAGCTTCTTTCACTCTGAGACGAGCATTTTTCAGAGCTGGTCCCCTGTAATCTCAGACTTTCATTCTGCAGACACTGATTTTCACTCACATTCATTTGCCGAAGGGTGATGAACGTGATGAAACGAACGCACAAATGTGAGTCAACTTTTAAGGAAGCAGATCTAGTACCCAGCACAAACACTTAAGAAATGAATAAGATTTGCATATATGGAAAGTGATGATGTCAGTTTAATATTTTATTCTAACAGGCCCATTGAAGTTTGTGGCAAAATTAATTAAACTTAAATTGCTATTCAGAGCAGAGTTGTTTTTTCATTATTATTATTATTGTTTCCTTGCTTGACTGAAGCTGGCCACATCTGCAATAGAAAAATATAACGCATCAATACAGAACATAAATGAATAAAACTATCTCGTAATAAAACACTGAAGGACCACCTTTATTTCTGATATTTTTGATGGTAATTCTTACATACTTCTATTTCAATACTATTTTAAGTTCAGACTTGTAAGGGAGTACTTCTTAATACTTTTTTGGGGAAAATGATGAATAGTTTTGTGACCTTTACAGACACAGACACCCATGAACTTTATTGAAATTCCCCTAAGTCGCATTACTGGTACACACAGACACTCATAAATACTCATTAGAACTCAGCATCAGCAAAGCAACTCGAAAGCCGCTCCGTATCTCTGTAACACAACGTACGGTAACATGCAAATGGATTTAGCAAAAGCAAATTATGAAAACATGTCATGCACAGCAAGAACACAAATGTGATGCTAAACCCAGCGCATTTGTCTAATTGGATGCGGTTTTGTGATTTTGCACTGCATGATCTCAAACTGATGAAGATGTCATTTATTTTTTCCCAATCTAAACTAAATGAACAAACATTGGAACACATCACACTTATAGTTTCTAGGACTTTTCAGATACACACATAAACCAGAAAAAAAAAAAAGTCCCACACAATGGACTGCCTTTAGCTTTTATTACAGGACACATTCTCTGTGGAATCATTCACGTTATGCAAGGCTTATGCAATATCAAAATAAATGTCACGGAAAGAAACTGATCTATTTGCTGAGATACACTATTACCAAAAGTATTTGCTCACCTGCCTTTATTTGCATATGAATTTAAGTGACATCCCATTCCTAATCCATAGGTTCAATATGAGGTGGGTCCACTCTTTGTATATATATATAAAATCCATAGGTTCAGTCTTTATATTCATCATATCTTATCTCATCTAATTTGATGTTATCTTACATGTTTTTTGTCATATTTATTACATTGTAAATTACATTATGACTGTTTCTATTGTTGATTTTTCACCCAGCACCGTTTTTGCACTTAAATTCCTTGAAATCAGTCTGTCCCTACTCTTTTGTCCATATGTTTTCTTAAGTCACAGTACGATGAACTCCTCTGGACACCGCAAATCCGTCTTTTCTCGTGTCTGTAAATGTGAAAATAAATAAATAAAAATCTGTTAAAAACAACAACAAAAAAAGATGACCTGACTGATTGAAAACCATTTGAGAAATGGTAAATACTTCAAGAACAGAAAATCAAAAGGTCTTATCAAAGAGGTACTCCAAGCGAATTTGTACAAAGTCACCGGTAAAATCAACGTGTACAAGGATGGACGTCTGATGAATGCTGGCGAGTTTCTATGAGTCAAAGGCAGAAATTGAAAAACACTTTTATGGACACGCTTTTGCAAACTACAGTGTTTGGCGGTGATATAATGTTCTGAATGAAAGCAATGAAGCATTCAGTTCATAAATAAGCATCAATGGTTCACCTCTGTAAGATCTTAGACTAATTATAAAGCATGTGTGCACTGATAGTGTGAATGTCTCCTCCAGTTAACAACACGATACGTTCACATATGAAAGGCCTTTAATGTCTCACGAGGATAAATTTCTTTGGCACAGCAGCAAAACAAACATACACCTATACATACACACACACACACACACACACACACAAACATAAACCACAACAATAAACAAAC
>JAPTHA010000007.1:9832941-9858303 GCA_029814585.1 Gymnapogon annona
ACATTGTGTGATTAATTTTCTCTTTTAAAAAATTGTAACTCCCAATTTTGAAACTACTTCTGGCCCGATTGTAATTTCAATAGCATACCAACTTAATGCTCAGCTGTACTAGATATTTTTTGTATCTTCTCTGAACAATGTTTGTTATATTAATGCGACAGTCCAAAGAAACATCCCCAGTAGATAATTCAAAAGTGAAATTACCATTTTCGGTATCTGCTCTATACAACACATCCATTAGCCGTGACTTAAATCAAAGACATGAACTCTATTATCATCCACTGAAGGACAGAGTGGCCATCATCATGTGCATCACCGCAACACTGAAGTCCCTACCTTTCCATCTGCTCCTTGATCCTTTCCCCAGGCGGCCATGACAAACACATCATTGACAGAAATGCAAGCGAGCTCTTCTACGCCTTTACTCTTCAACGCCTCTGACTGCTCCACAAAACCTGGGAGATGAGTCTGAAAAGAGGACAAGATAAGCTTTACGGAGCCCAAGGGAGAAATTCACATGTTTAACAAACAAGACAAGAGCCATCACATAAAATAGAAAAAACAAGAGAGGCTAAAGATATAAAAAGTTGGTCAAGTGACTAAATATGACATTGACAACATCGACAGTGACTCACCTTGGAGCATCCGGGAGTAAAAGCTCCAGGCACAGCAAAGAGAACACCTTTCTTCCCTTTGAAAAGCTGATTCATAGCCACCTTATTTCCCGGTTCTCCCTCTTGGACCTCCACTGCTGGCAGTTGTTCACCAACCTGATGAGGATTCAAACAATAAGACTATTTTAGAACCATAATACAACAATATTTTACTTTCCATTCCTGTAGCACAACATGGACTCCCTTGTCCTCTCTGGTATGCATTGTAAATACATCCCAGCATTCATAAATTGCATTCTGTTTTTCCCCTTTGTTTTCTATGTTGTAGGTTAATACTTAAGACAGCAAAACTATGACAGAGCACATATACAGCATAAGTGTGTAGTGAACAAAAAGTGTCAAACAAACCAGCATGTTTTAATGTTTTATATTCTTTAAAGTACTCAGCTTTTGTTACGGTTTTCCACAATCTTGACATTCACTCAGATTCATGATGTTAGATAGACAGATAGAACTTTATTAATCTATCTAACCTCATGAATCTGAATGAATGTCAAGATTGTGTAAAAGGTTCGTAAAAGACAATAAAATACTGTTATAAGGATGACAGCATTAACGTCATAAGATTTTACAACTCTTCACAGAAAATATAATCAGTGACTTGTGTCTGTCTGTGTGTATATATATATATATATATATATATATATATATACACATAGAATATGTGTGGAGGAATGTGTATACATATTCTACATAATATTTTAATGGTGACTATATTATTATATTGTTACATAGTATTCTGTGAACATTTCTATTCTTGAATTGTATGTATTTTCTGTCTTTTTATGTCATGGAGTCCTTACAAAAAACCCTCAAGATCAATAAAGTACTGATTCTGATCATCAGTACATTAAATAAGGGTCTATCATTGTTGTGTGGAGGTGCCACGGTTAGACACTAGATGGCGACAAATCATCAAATACAAACGCGGGTCTCTGGTTAAAATGGCCGAATGCTGTTACTAAATATAAAGTGTCCTATTTTATTAAACTGTGTCAGTAAAAAACTTGAAAATAAATGCAATGTATTATTAGTGCAAACATGCTAGAGGCTCGTGTTTGTTAGCAGAGCAGTAGAGGACCAGTGTAAAGGTTGTCAGATATCACCATGACGCACACAACTCCAGTTCCATGCGTGTAGACTTATCTACCAACACTAATCCTACAACACTAACACCCAAGGAATTAAAACAAGCACTTCAATACGAACACTAAACAAACGATTAAATTCATTAGCATCCGTTTAAGAAAGGTTTCATCTGTACAACTAATCGGTTAATCGACTGTAGTTAATCATTAACAGTTCGATCCCTCGTGAAAGTTGAGCCCAGCAGGTGTGGAGGAAACTGTGAGAATGCAGACAGGACACTTTAAATGGATAAAAAATAATAATAATAATAATTCACTGTAAAGCTAAAGCTGTCATGGCGAATGCGTCATGGAGACGCTTGATCACCACATAAGATGCCCGTAATAACATCCACAAATCGACCCCTAAGACACAGTCGACTAGAAGGACTACACGTTTTGCTCGTTAACTTCTCCCCAAACACGTCTAAGTCATACCTGAATCGGCATTTTAGCGACGGTGGAGCCGTGGAGCAGCCGTGCGCACTTGACAGTCCGGGTGCTTGTGCTCAAACTGGTTCTAATAGCAAACATAACGGTGTCAATTCAATAGCCTGCTAAAGCTAACCTGCTAAAGCTAACCGACAAGTACCGACGACGACGCTTCAAGGATGTGGAGGGAGGTGTGTGTCGTGTTCGCTCTTTGCCCTCCCGCTTCTCTCTCTCACACCTGTACCGGAGTCAGTGTCACTTTGCTGGACTCTTACCTAAGCCTCGGTAGTGTCCTGCCTTGAGTTTAACCGTTTATACTTAAGCTAGCGTCCATATCTGGGCCTGCTAAATATATTCACTGCGCCATCTGCTAGCTAAAAAGAAGCATTATGTCGGTTTAAATCATTTTAAAAAACGCCTTTTATTAGTTTAACGGACATTTTTTTAGGCTGGTCTGTAGTTTTTAAATAAGACAGTGTTCGTAAAATAGAGTAATAAAAACTGGACAGTTTGACACAAAAAACACCCTTAAAAGTGGGCTTAACCTGCCCTCGGGCTACTACAGAGATGAGACCCCTTTGTTACCATGGTAACTGCGCCATCAATAAAGAGGAAAACTTTTTTTCCCCAACAAACTATTTACAAAACAAGAACGAGAAAAGGTTACAGATATATAAACGAAGTACGATATGGTGTGAGGAATCATAGTAATTTGTGCAACAATTCAAATAAAACACTCCAAAAATGTCAAGACATGTTGAAATCAATGAAAATATATCAGTAAAATTGTTCTAATTAAAATCAAAAAACAAAAATGAAATAAACAAAACACTCTAATGTTTAAGGCATGAGAGATTTAAAACAGCAAGGAAATTATTAACTAATAAATTCAGACAAAAATTAAAGGAGTCTGATGTTCTTCAATTTACAACAGTGAATAATGATATTTACCCAAAATAACAATGAGGTTTACAACATCTTTAATACTTGTTTCCAGAGATTACATGAAATAAATATCATTGAAATATTATCAGTTTTTAAGGACAACCAACTGTGAATATGAAACCAAAATCTAATGTTATGAGAAGAATTACAAAACAAAGTTCGCTAACCTGACCTCAGGCTACAGAGATAAAAACTCCTTTGTTACCATGGTAATGATCACTCTTAATTAGCATCACAAAATAAAGAGGGAAAACGTGTTTCCGGAATTGTGATTCTGTTGGAAATAATTTAATAAAGTAAATTCCATTAGTTTGTCCACACTATTGAAACTATTGGGCTTTGTGGGATTTTTTTAGATAAAAATTCAATATAACAATTCAATAGAGAATGAATGAACTGAGTGGTTTTATTCAGTCATCACACATAATACAAGTAAATATCTTCCTGAGACCCAGCAATGAATTTTTGTCATGTATGTTGGAAGAATTTTACAACTTCGGAAAAATAAAAAAATGCTGTCCATTGTCTGGGACATTACATTAGAAATTAAAAAAATATATATCTGAATAAAATTGGTAGATCTTGTCACTTCCTAAAGGTACATTACAAATGTTTGCCTAGACTCTGCCATAATTTCTTAAAATTTTATCAGTAGTAATTACACAATAGTTAATAAAATCTCATACTAACAAAATACGTAATCAAAACATTTACTGTAAAATTTATGAACTTATAACCAGTATAAGTGTAAATCAGCAATATCAATTAAGGCTAAGAAACTCCTAAGCAAACTATAACTCAGCTGCAGAATTGTGATGAGAAGATGGTCCTTTTGGTGCTTTATGAAGATGATGCAATGAGTCATTCTTCCTTGCTGCACGTACATTTTCCCAATAATCATCTCCGAAGTTCGATCAAGTGCCTTAAGCCACATATTTAAAAATGGAAAATAACATGGCCTATCCAAAACTGAGCTCAATGCAGTGCATTCACCTGTGTGAGGTCTGTTACATATAAACCTCAGTCAAGATCTGTCTTTGAATCGTATGGGTTTAAAAAGTTTCTACGTCTGCCCTCATTTATTTATTTATTTAACAGGGACAGCACACATTAATAAACATTTCTGTAAATGTGTCGGTTTTAGCATAAAAAAGCTAATTTTCAACCGTTGTCCCTGGGCCAGATGTATTATGCCATCGTCCATAAAATTAGACATTTTAAAAGGTAAGATTACACCCACTCATGACGTCACATACATAACACACACCTTTAAATGTTAATAAAAACATTAGCACACAAAGCACGAAACAGAATAGACAATACGAAAAAAAACAAAAAGCACATCATGAGGACAGAAGAAAACATGTAAAACAACATACAGCCTGCATCGGGAGACCTGTAGGGCTCTAGTGTGGACAATGTTGATGTAGTTTTATGGGGAGTGATATGCTGTTCCAAATATTACCACCCTTAATTGAGACAACATTTTGTCCAAAGGTGGTCCGTCTGGAGGGTGCATCAGACCGAGTGGCTCTGCCAGTAGCACGTTTTAGTTCAACAAAGTTCGTTAATGGTGGTGGTGCAAGTCCATATAGTATTTGATACTCGGCACAAGCAAATTTAAAGTATTTAAAATGATCCAAAACTCAGGAGATTGTATTTTTTTTAGAATGTGACAGTGGTGGTATGAAATTGGTTTTCTGGCAAATATCTTTAATGCACTTTTATATAATGATTCTATTTGTCCGAGTTTGGTTTCATTTGTGAGAGCCCAGTTTGTAAAACAGTACTCGATATGTGAGAACATCATAGTATGCAGAAGCATTCTGGCTGCCTTGATTGTCATTGGTGATCGAATATATTTAAAATTGTGTAAGCTGATTTTAATTTTTAATTATATATCATATCCTAATCTGCCCAGAGATACCCAACATGTTCTGTGATATATCAGACTGTTATGTTCAGTATCAGATACATTGATGACTGTCAGTTATTATCACACCCAGATAGTGAAATGTGCACTTCATGGTCAAAAAATGTGAATCATAATGTTGAATGTTAAAACGGCAGACTTCCTCAGACACACAGCGCTCATCCCATCACACACTCACACAGAAACACACACATATATATATATATAAACATCCAAAGGGAGAGATGAGACCAATGATATGCGGTGGTGGTGTGTCCATTTATTACACAACACAAAGCACCTACAATAATCCACTCCCTGTTGTTGGCAGAGAGTGGAAGAGATCACTTTTTTCACAGTGATTTTTATGTGGACATGTTTAGACAAGGACATCAAACTGTTTCACCTAAATGAAAAACAAATATAGCCTACACACAGAAATTCACAGCCAATATCACACACAAAAAATAAAGCAGTGTCAACAAACGACAGTAAATTGAGTAAAAAATAGAATTTAATCATTTAAATAGTCTTTTCAAAGTACAAACATTGATTTGAACTTCTAAATAATATATTGTTTAGTAGCTATTCTTCATTTTAACTGGCAATGTTAAATTTACACTGTGGCTATACAAGGTAATGTGTGAGGTTTGGTAATTTTATTGTATTGCTCATTCATATTAATGCGCACGTATTTAATAGAATCTACAAATGACTGT
This sequence comes from Gymnapogon annona, assembly GCA_029814585.1. NCBI lineage: Eukaryota > Metazoa > Chordata > Actinopteri > Kurtiformes > Apogonidae > Gymnapogon > Gymnapogon annona. The sequence goes on from JAPTHA010000007.1 coordinate 9,838,751, forward strand.
ATAATTTAAATAGTGACACTGCAAATATCCCTCACCCGTTGTACCTAAAACGTATTTTATGCTAGTGAATAATCTACCGTTGTGTTAATGGCAGACTTTGACTGGACCCAGGCATCTACAGTATATTCAGGTTTAACATTTCGGAATTCTGACTATTTGAAGAATCACGCAAGTAAACAATTTTTTTTATTTTTAGATGATAGGAGCACATTATCTGGAACCTGTAGTATCAAATGCTTCTTTACCTTACACATTAGGACCTGAATAGGAAAATAAAAACAAAACCAAAGAGCTCAAACAAACAGTCAGGTTTTTCAAAGTATATTGCCCACCATTAAAACCTCAGTAAATGACCTGTGATGATTTGAGCTGCACTTTTATTTATTTATTTATTTTTGTGACATGAAGGAGGGTGGGCCCCCCCCGTCATGCAACACTTTGTACCGTGGACTCTCTGGTGAAGCTAGACTCATGATCCAGATGTGTCATGAAATTATAGAAAAGAAAAATGTGAAGATGTTGGTGCAAGACTAAAGAAAATATATCCCAAAAGCCAAGTTTAACTTGGGGAAAAAAAATAAATCACTTAAAAGATCAACAATTATATACGTCTCCATAGTTATTTGGCCATCTGGCACACTTCCTCCTGAGGTAGCCCTCTCTACTGTGTCACTGATCAATAGAGCTGTGATTGATCCCTCATGACAATCAGCTTCAGCAACCACCCAACCACTCACATTAAATTAAAAAAAAAAGTTGCATTCAAAACATTCTGAATGGATAGCTCATTTCAATACCAAACCCACAAGTGTCACAATCTAAATAAGATACCCTTAAATCCTACAAAGTAAAACGTATGAAAATGCAAGTTTCAAGTGTTTTTGTTCTTATTATTTTTTTGTACAAATTCCTTACACTGTAAGCGGCACAAATATAACTGTAATGGGTCATTTGTATCGCATCTGCTGGCTTTATTCTTTGATTACAAATTGCATGTTTCTATTTATTAAATGGAACTGTACATGGCTAAAAGTTTCCTGGCCCTGTGGCCTCTACATATTATACGTATCTGACCTTGACACCAGATAACGTTGCTGTGCGTGGCATGTGAAGCTTACTATGTTAACAATTGTTAAAGTGTACAAATGTGTTAAATGAGCAAGATATTCAGGATGTTGTGAGACAGTATATTTAAAATCCAAAAGGAAGAGGTTGCATTTTTTTTGTTGCCCTGAACCCAGTTTGGGCACTCACAAGTTTAAAGTCTGACAGATGTACACAGACGAAGAGGGGATCTCTTTTGAAACAGACACATCTGATGCAACGTTCTCCAGTGTTGCAAAAAATTCTGTAAAACTTCATGATAAAACTAGAAATCACACGTGTTAGTGTCACATGTTGTAGCCCACAAATGAAACAGGACACCTGGAACTGCATTATTTTTGACCAACACAGCCGCTTAATTTGAAGAGTGGTTAATATCGAGAAGGACGATTTATAAAAAGCCCCCCAAAAAAAAAGACAAAACAGATCAGGCAAATGCATTTTTTGTTTAACCACTGATGTTACACCCACTTCCAGAGTTGAGCTCTTCTTTCCTGATCCAGTGTCACTCCTTGGTTTAGACTGCACACGAGTGCACACGCTTGTATGGAAGCCAGTTATTTGTGTGCCAGTAGGATTTACATACAACACTGAATATTTTACCTTCTAGGCAGAGCATTTTATGAGTGCACAATCTTTATATGCACTTCTCCTGGAGTATTGTTCAATTGCACAAAGTCTTACAAAAGCATTCTGTATCTAATATGTACACCAGTGATTTCCAACTCCAGTCGAACTGGCCCAGTGCCATGGTATTTTCACATCCCAAACTCGTACTAAAGTTTCTAAAGAAAGAAAAAAAAAAACTTCAGCACTTGGGGCTATGCGAGTGGAAAACAACTGATATACACACACACAACAGGATGTCTCGCCACTTTATCCACATTTTAAATGTGACAGACAACAATCAACTCATTATATTGCTTTTATCATATTGCAAGTAATTCCTATGAATTTGCCTATAACGGCACACTAAACTAGAATGGATAAAAGCACGTCATGTGCACGCCTGTCTGACCTTATACCCTATGGACCCTCAAGTCTTTTGCCAGATATGTTATTATGGCTTGTATGAGCAGATGTTGCATTATTTAAATAAAAAAAAAGTTCAAAAGCCACGTGATTGCAGTCTGCTGCTTGGTGTTTTTCAGTGGTTTCTCAACTGCAGATCCATGCTGTGATAGAACGCACCACGACGATGGTTGAAATTTAGTCATTGTGGCATTCAGCAAAATGTTTTTCATCCATCTTCCATTTGGACTGATGGTGGTTCTTGAAGCATTTTTAATTCAGGTTTGGCAGTTAGACCCGAAGTGTTGGTACCCAAATCTCACTGAAAGGACTGAATACGTATGGTGTTATTTTGCCTTTTCCTTTTTTCATGTAGCTGCAAGAGAAAAGGATCATCTTATTAATTGTCTAATTAAAACCTTCCTTTTACACTAACCACTTGTTCACTTATGGAGACTCCGAAGATCTCAGATGGGTCTTTGTCTGCATCCCTCTGCTTCATTTGGCTCTAAGGAGAGTCCATCATGGCTTCCAGCATCTCCAGGAACAGTTTGTGCATTGGTACACCACCGCGGGTCTTGATACTGTAGAAGGTGGTGAGAGCACGACCTGCAGTCTGTCGTAGGAGAGGCAATGTTAAAAGGAGGCGTCCTGCTCGTTGGGGGTCGTCTGGGCGCCGCTGACATTCAAGCTCCAGCAGGGCCTGGTGAAGGAGGTCCCGCAGCTTCTGCACAGCCTCCATGTCCTCGATGTAAACAGAGTCTGACAGAACAACAAGAATCACATGGTGAGGTGGGCTGTAGGTTGGTGCAGTTTCATTACTGTTCACTTCAAGCGTGAGTAGTAACCTAACAAAAATGCTGCCTTTGTTTACAAAACAAACAGTTGTACTGCAGTGCCAGCAGGAAAACCAATCTGCTATTGACAGTAATCATGGGTGTATGTGTATTAAATATCTACATAGTGACAGTCATCTAGCCACACCCACTACCACTGTATAATCTGATATGTGCATAATCTCATCAAGATAAAAACTGCCTGCAGGACTGTTCCAGCACACAAGGAGAGGTACCTGAGTTGGTGAGTGCGATGGCTTTTAGCATGACAAATTCCTCCCTGTCCACATTAAGGGCCCGGAAACGACGAGCGAGTTGACTAATTGCCGCATTTAGCTCTGTCAGTCCGGCGACTCGTGACATCTCCTCGTCAAGGACAAAATCCTCTGCAAACACTACCTCATCCTCACAGCCGAGGGAGCGGTACGCTACACCCAACACCAGTACCTCCAGCCAAACTGACTGCAGCACGGACATCTGGTCTGCTAGGGACAGCGACAGGAAGCCTGCAGGACAGCGGACAGATGGAGAGTGAAAAAATGAATGTGAATGCAGAGCAGGCAAAAGGGCATTGTGTTCCATTGTGTTGATAGGCCAGACACTAGTCCTATATCTTTATATAGTACCAGCCAAATAATAGACTACATAGGCAGTCTGTGACCTACAATATAAGCAAATTGTTGGAACAGCATCATTTTTTTAAGAACACTGCTTAATGCAACATGATATCCTGAATTGCCGTTAATATATAAACCTTGTTACATGAAGACTTTTGAGCTTTCTGCGTGTACACGTTATGCCACATAACATGAGGCGTAGGGTTAGGGTGCGTTTTTTTTGGTTAGGCTTAGGGTGATGGTTAGGTTTAGGGGAACCACAAAATGGAGCAAATATTGACAAAGTCTATAACACTGTGTAAGGAAAATATTCAACAGCTGAGTAGAGTCTTGAAGAGATCGAATCAGTGATGAAAAGTTCATCCGTTGAGTGGTAGAGCTAATAATTAAACATGTAATTCATTTAGAGTCCCTATGCACATATTAATATATTATATAAATAGCACTGCCGGTTTACACATTCTTATTTACTTTATCTTATGCATCCTGAAACTACTTCAATTTCACTAATGAGGTGGATTGTTCATTCTTTTGTACTGACTTATTTTTTCCAATTGAAAAAATAAAGACAATTTCCTTTGTAAGTCAGATTTTGCCTATTTATATCATGGTGGTTCTCCCACTCACTAAAGTAAGGATGAAAAATGTGTAATCGACAATATTTTTGAATAATAGGTCCAGCACCGTCTTTCCATTACACAGCTCTAGTCAGGAATCACAGAGTAGCCGGCCTGATGCTTCAGTGATCTTAATAATATGAATTGCACAATTCAGCCATTACAATCACTTTTACACAGGCCACTTTACAACAGTCAGCATTCTGGTTAAGGAAAATACTAGAGGATAGGCCATTTTCTGAATGAAATATAACAAGCCACATTTGGTCATTTTCACTGAGATTATTGCTACATCGCTTCCGTTGCTGCTGTAGTATTACTGCCACCATCTCCCAAATTTATCATCTCTGCATCCCATACCAGGAATGTGTTTGGCCCAGCCGATGATGACAACCAGCTCACGGTCAGCAAGGTCGCAGAGAGTAGTGAGAGTGCGCTGGGCTGTGTCAGGCTGCAGGGGATCGGGCATGGCAAATAATTTTTCAGGTTCTGCCACAAGTAGGTGGGACACGATGATGTTAGAGGAACCTGTTAAATAAAAATACACATAAAGGTTTGGATTAATGTAGTACAATGTGAAAAGTACAGTTTATATTCACATATGCATTTATTCCTAAAACGCCAGCCATGTCAACTCTGACCATGTCAGCAGGTTCATATTACAAACTTCCACATACACGTATACTCTTCTATCTACTAAGGGAGATACTTTGCTAAATCCTCAGATACATTCATGTAAATTATGAGCTGCAAATGGAGTGGTCTAAATTCTGAAAAAAAATGAGCAGCTAGTTTGGCAGACTGAATAAATTAGACATCAGCAGAGGGCAGTGTTTTCTCACCTGTGTGGCTTTATAGAGTATTGTGTGCTGCCTGTGATGATTTCTTTCGGCTTTTTCCCTTCCTGGGTTGCCACAGCGAATCAAATTTGCATATTTGATTTGGCAGGAGTTTTTACGTCGGATGCCCTTCCTGACACTGGACGCTCATCCCAGGAATCAAACCCAGGTCCCCTATGCACCAGCCTGGTGTCTTACCAACTGAGCCATCCAGTCGGGTATTGTGTGCTGCCTATACACTCAGGAAATTATGCCTCCTTAAAGTAGAATTCAGGGAGCCTCTTATTCAAAAATGAATTACTCTGAGTAGATATTCTTACATGACTGCAGCATTTCCTCTACACCAAAATCATAATGCAGGAATACTGCTCTTCCTCAACTATTACTAAATGACCGGGTTTTTTTTTTTTCAATGTTTGTTGTGGACAATGACAGGTTCAGATATATGAGTCAGATGCAGCCTATTGGAACAGAAAATTACATCTCTCAGTATAAATTCATTCATTCATTCATCTTCCAAACTCGCTGCATCCTTTGCAGGGTCGCAGGGGTCACTGGAGAATATCCCAGCTAGTATAAATTGTTTTTATCGAAAAAAAAAACCTTATTGCATTAAAAGTCTAACATCATACCATATTTAGTCAATGTGTCAACTGAATATGCCTTTACAGAATACATTTCAGTTCAGTAACTGGTTGAATACGTCACTATTTATTTCTCCTTTGGTAACTGGGTCAATTTGAAGCCATAATACAATGATTTAACTGATAATACAGTTTAACTGATGCAATAAAGTCTCATACAGGGCTGCCCACACTTTTTTGATTTGTGAGCTATTTCTAAAATCACCAAGACAAAATAATCGGCCTCCACCACAAATTAAAACATATTAATACATATATCAGCGGCTGCTGTGTCAATAATACTATATACACTTATACCAGCAGCTGCATAACTCAGTACTTAGCATTACTGACTTCGATGGAGAAGACCGTGGTTTGAATCCTGGCAGGAGTGATGAGAACAGTGTCATTTAACCTATAGTCTATAGGTTAACTTTCTTTTTAATGCCATGTGATCTATAAAGCTCTACTTTTACAATCTATTGGTCTATGAAATCAACACATTGGACACCCCTGGTCTAACAAGTACTTGACAAATCTCACCTTTTTCACTCTCCTTTGTCAGTGGTAACGGGGCACTCTGGTATGTTGCATTCTCCACTTCTGGACGTCTCTTATATTTCTGCCTTCCACCTCTGACTCTGTCAAGTCGAACTCCTAGATTATGTAGCATAAAATCATTTAGATGAATGCTGGGAAAGCACCAACTATGCATGCAGCACTTGAAAAGAAAGTCTAACTGAAACAAGTAAATGACAGACAATGTAGTCTGCAGCTACACATTTAAAGTGACTTTACCGCCCACCATCAACACTCACCCTCTTTCAACATGCCTACTTTGAGGCACTTGGTGAAGCGGCATGCCTGGCAAGCCTTTCTGCGCCTTTTGGTGATTTCACACTCATTTGATGCTGGACAGCTGTATTCAATGTTACCTGAAGGAAACAAAAGAAAATGTCAGTATACACAAAGACAAACACAAGCAATGCAATTCTGAATGATGTTTTTTTTCACTTCAATAGCAACTTTGATGTCTGTACTTTTCATCATTAAAAGTTATCTCATACGACCAAGGATCACTGCATAGTGCATAGTGAGCTTGTAGTCTCTGTCTCACAGACAAGTATAAACAGATAAGCTGATTGCAATGCATTAACGCATGTTAAAAATGAATGTGATCAGGGTCTCCAGCCATTTCCATGTGCTGTAAGGTTTCACAAGACTGGTAATGGCACCAAAACAACCAACATGCAAAATATGCAGCAAGAATGAATTACTTGTCCTTTACAATCATCTTTTAGAACAACTACAAGTATTATGTAAAACTGGTTAGGAAAAAAAACTCAGGTTGGATTGGACACACCCATACTTAAATACAATACACACCTTGAATTGTTCTTTTGAAGAATGCTTTGCAGGCTTCGCAAGATGCCACACCATAGTGGTAACCTGAAGCAACGTCCCCACAAACTAAACACAGCCTCTTGGGCAGTGTGCTAAGGGCATACTTGCAACGTCCTGCTCCATTTCCAGTGGAGCCTTCTTCTGCCCCATCACCAGCCTCATCTTTGAAGTGACAGCGCAAAGCTGGTGTGTAGAGTGGTGGGGAATAGCGTTTAGCATTATCTCCTCTGTTTCCTCCACCTCCACTTTGTGAGGAGTCTGAGGAGGCTCCACCAGGGCTGGTCCGACCTCCCCCACCTCCCTCTGGACTGCTTGGTTCTGCCTTTATGTAGACATCTGACCGACGCTCCCTGGAAGACATGATGTCTAGAAGAAAAAGAAAAAGGGAAAGGAGAGAGTGACCATAATGAATTGTTCAATTGATCCTTTTTGTGTATAGGGCAGACAAAAATGAAGGTGTTAGTTTATTTGAATGGGCTGGTTTAGAATGTAAACAGATGAATCACATATGAGCAAATATTATAATAAGATAACACCCGGAGGAAAAAAAGTAAAAAAAAAAAAGGTAACATGCAGCTGGGTACATTTACAGATCTGTGATGAGGACATTGTCTTCAAAAAAGCTACTTTAGGCTTAGGCCAACTCCAAATCTCTGTTAAAGCCACAAGGTCTATGACGACTGCAAGAAGTCATTACTCACAGGAGAGATTTTATCATTAAATATGGTAATTTTCTTTGCAAGATGCGATATCTGACCAGTCTCTTTTTTTCCTATTCAGTAGCATAAATCCTTCGTACTTGTTCATTACCTATAACAATTATCAAGTGACATGAAACTGCTCAGTTCACAGGGTCTTAACATATTGTTTTATGTCCTTGTTCATTATTTTTGTAGTCTCTAAAACAACCAGTGTGGCAGGATGAAGGCTGCTCATTAGAAATGACTAATTTTGACACTGCTGAAGTCTGCATCCCTGACAACAACACTTCTGCATTCAATTTCAATACAAATAGCCACTTCTCTTTATGTGACAAATGTTTCATATTTGTTATGTGCAGTGAAAATGGTGTTTCTGGGCAAACAGAAAAGTCCAATATACAGTATGTGGATACTGTCAATGTACATTATATCAATTGCATACAATTGTATACAATTGCATTTGTATCATAACAGAGTGAACACTATTCACTTCACAAACATACCAACATGCTACCAACTAACTATAAAGTATTTGCCATCAGTAGCACTTGGGCATCAAAAAACAGGTGAAAAGGAGGAGAACAAGGCCATGACTTGCAGCATAAGAGATGTCAATATGCTTCAGGTCATCAGAGGATACTTTAAGGAATAAGCTTAGTGGGACTAATGTGCGCTCATTCCACTAAACATTATCACTATGTGAGAGCACCATGATCTGATCTCTGCAGCCTGAATGGCTTCAGTCCAGCAATAGCATCGAAGCCTCTTGTGAATTTCTTGTCCACAATCATACCATCACAGAGGAAACAGCCCCTAGATCTTTGTCCATACTGTGGTTCTTTTTCACTGACAGTCCAGTTGCTGTTCCTGTACGTTATTTACCAAGTTTTGCAATATTTAAAACGCTCTGGTTATAGCCAGTATGTTGCTCTGACTCTGCAACCTGCTCTTGTCAGACAGATTTCTTATTAGTGTCTTCGTGATGAATTCAAAGTACTGAATATAAAGACTGAATGGTTACAAGTCAGTGGCAAAGTTTTTCCAGTACAGGAATTAACTAAACGTTGTCTTTATAGTAGTTATTTCTAAAGTTGATTACCCAGTCCACCAGAAGTTGGGAGCTTATACAGTTATGTTGGAGTTTGCCCCCCACTTTGGACTTAGCAAACAGTAAGAACAATCAGTGCAAACCTGGCTACCATTAAGTACAGCTTATTTTAACCGGAGAAAAGTTAGAAATATATATATATATTTTAAAAACATCTGACTCTTACGGCCCACAACACGTTCCAGCTTTAAGACACTGAAGCATCCCCCCCACCATGTGCACCTCTGGCCGGATCAACATCTGCTTTGATAGACGGAAGACGTCACTTTAAAGACTTAGAAAACAGTGCTAATGTCGAACATAAAACATCTCATCAGAGCAGGGGGGGGCACTCAACAGAGCTAATATTCACCTCGCTCTGGCAGAACTGACTTGTGTTTAACTTAACCATATAAACGTGCATGGGTGCGTGTGAATGTATTCGCCTGGTCGGTTTAGCTGTTAGCAGTAAGCAAGTCCCAAGAGCGAACGCGTATACAAACTGCGGGTTAGCTGCTTCTTAGCTAGTTTAGCTAGTAGTGGCTAAAGGCTAACTCTAATCCTCAGTAACCAGCGCTGTCACCCTGGGGCTGGAGAGGAGAAGGGGGGGGGGGTGCTGTGTATGTTTTGTTCCTGTTTTTCTCTCTAACCCAAGCTGCGGCTTACCTGACAGCCGTGACAATTACAGTAGCTCGGTTTCTCCGCGGTGTGTTATCATGGCAAGGGTTTAGGGCCAATCTGTGCTCAGGCAGCCTCGCGCCTGCTCGCTCGTGCCGGCTGTGTGTGTGGAGACGGGCCGCGGCTACAATCGGCTTTCTTCAGCAGCCGGTAGATAATAGAGGATGAATATACTGTAGCTACAACACCTCGTTAGTCTGTGCACCTCCTCCTAGTGTTTACAGCCAAACATGACTCGGTGACACTTGGCAGGCCCCCCGCCCCTGTCATCCCTCCTCCCCCTCATTATCTGTATTGTTTTACTTATTTAACTGACAAATGACCAATTCAGACTTGTTACCCTAATGTCTCTGCTATTGATTTCCTATTTGATTTCACAGGGAACGCACAGTAATGACAATCACTTTGAGCTACACAATCAACCCTCTGATATGTGTATGTAAGCAGCCGTATTGTGTATTTTTCATATTTCAGTAGTGTTAAATATAGAACTATGCATTACAGTTAATCAATAACATGTATGCGTATGTATACATTGTAGATATATTGTAGATGGTATTTTTTTAACGATGAATCAATTGCTATTCCTCAATTTCTATATCTTTTCTACCATTCTATCTTTATACTGTCATGGGGCGTGTGATGGAAAAATGAGTAGACTAGAATAACATCCATAATAACTATCACAGGCGCTTGCAAAAAGAAAATTCCTTCGGGATTAATAAAGTATTCTGATTCTGATTACAAATTGCCCGCACATGTAACATTTTAAAGTCTTGTGGCGAAGTATGGGAAAATGACAGGGGAACAAGGCAGACGCAGGAAAATGAAAAAAAAAACAAACTGTCAAATGTGGAAACAGTCTCCAGCAGAAGAAACGGTCATTTAAATTATTTTGAAAAAATGAGTGGACTGAAAAGATGGCTTTAGAACAAACAGGCAGACGAGAACAAAAAGTGATGGATGTCGGGAATGCAAATTTTAAAAACAGACTGGAGTGTTTTTATGTACTCATTGTATTGACTTTCAATTCTCTTTCCATATCCCTTCTTTTGTCCTTGCCTATTTTCCTCAGAAGAAGACCCTAATATACATCAGTGTCATAGCTTGACATTTTTAATCAACAACACAATGATTTATTTCCCTTTGAGGAAACGTCAAACATGGTTAATATAAACGTAGGTAAGACAAAATCTATCTGTACCTCAAATAGTCTGGACACTCAAGCAGACAGTTTTCTTGTTACGGGGCCATATTGCAGGTGCCCTTTGTAGAAGGTTATCCACTCTAGCATGTAATGTTAAGCATATTAGGCTTCATCTCTGAAGCTGCCTTGAATATAACAGCCTGGACTGAGCAACAGCAAACCTTGAGGCAGGCAGGCAGGCGTGGCACTTAGCCACAAAAGACAAGTAACAGGCAGCATAATGGCACACTATTTCATCGGTACAACACTGTGTCACAACTGAAGGACCACCTCCGGTTTAATAGCAGCTGTATGTGTCACACTGGATGTGTTCAGACACACAATTAAAAGTCAGGGTCTCCCATGTTTTGGGATTTGTTCACAATGCAGTAACAATCATCGCCATCGCAGGCAAAGATAAAAAAAAAACACAAACTCTCTGACCTGGACAACCAAATATGTCCATTGATTTGAGTCGTATCTTGCACTCTGATGTGGCTCAAACCAATGTGTAGCTGATTAACACTATTAAAGAAATCAAGCGAAACTGCAGAAAATACTGGAGTTAAGATCTAATGCAGAAAATAGTTTTTTCATTCAGGTTGTTCCAGTGGTATGACTAATGTTTGAGGAGGCTTAGGCACAAAAACAACTTACTTAAAATAAGATACAAAAAATAAGAATGGTCCAGGATGATTTTCAATATTGGTTAGAATAATCAACAAAGGGGTATGATCAAGCAACGTTTACTTTAGGATTGAAATGAGAAATCAATATTAGTTTCCATGTCCTCGTTGGTTATTCCAACCTCCATCATATACAGGGTGTCCACAAAGTCTCGTTTTTTAATGTAATTGATGAGACACGTTCATCAGATCTGTTCCGTGTACTTAGTGGCTTTCCATGTTTTTCATCACATTGTGGGATCATGTGCAATTGAATCATTGGTCCACTTTTCTTCAAGGAGGGATCAATTACTGCAAATGTTTACCTTGACCTTTTCATTGAATACGTGCCACCACAACTGAATGACTTTCAACCAAACATCATTTTCCAGGTAGATGGTGCAACACCACATTGGTGATTGCATGTTGGTGCACTCCTAAATCAAACAATTCCAGATCAGTGAATTGGAAGGGATGACCCGATTCCCTTGGACACCTCATTCAGCACATATCACTCCCCCAGATTAATTTCTGTGGAGTTATGTTAAAGATATTGTGTATAGAACAAAGATACGGGACATCAACGACCTGAAGCAAAAGATCATCGACACCACTGATGAGTCTATTGCTACAGTCAACATGGAAACAAATCCAGCACCGCCTGTATATACAGGTGGATTAAATGAGGCAAAAAAACAAAACAAAACCCTGCAGTATATACTCTTAACTTTGTCATAATTTCCCCATGATTACCTATTCATTTGATTTTGTAATAAATGAGTTAAATGGTAAACAGACTTTATGGACACCCTGTATAATAATGTCTTCTTGTCATTTTAACATCAGAATTTGAGCATTTGTGCAAAAAATGGGGCACAATAATGGGCTATTACAGGCTGGTTCCTCAAACTACTGTGCCTACGGCCATGTCTTCGGTATAGATGTGATATAAAAGAGATGAGAGCATATTACCTGTTCACTGAACTGGAATTTGAAGTTTATATCCGTTTCTCCCAGATGTATTTCAGAGAAGTGCTATTGCTTTCTGCAGGTATCAGGAAACCTGTGAAGGAAGCAAAGGTTTTTTGTTTTTTTTTAGCAAAATACCAAAGCCTGATCAACGTACATTCAGGACGACTTCCAATTTATCACACAAATTACTTTTAAAGTGCATGAGTGTGAGGGATCACAAGGTGTAAGAACTGATAATCTCAAATACTATTATTATGTTCCAAACACTTGTGCCAAAGTTTACATATCAATGAAACTTCTGTTTTGACAATATAGTAATGTTAGGGCCCATGGTAAGGGCCCCTGTAAACACTGGCTATTTCTTTTTAACATACTCCACCAACTGTATCTGTCCAGATTTCAGCACACTCCTCTGCACCCTCCCCCTTACATGCACAGCACACTCCAAAGGTCACAGTCACTGGAATGCTTGAAGGACAGTCAGAGTAATGCCAACACCTTGTCCCTCACTCACTCATACACATAGGTTGAAGTATACTAATAACTCTGTAAATAATTAAGTAGGCTGGATTTATACGTGAAACGACATTGGAAAACATGTCATTTGAGAATGTATTCAAGAGTCAATTTAACTCTTGTTTTGAGTTACACAAGAGTTACTTACAAAGCAGCTGATCCCACGTTGGTGTTTTTTTTAGGTTTTTATCTTTAACCTTGAACAACACACCTGCAAGATCTAATTTTTTTTTCTCTCACACGTCTCCTTTTGACAAGTTTTGAGATTTATCTACAAAAGTTTGGATCCAGGTCAGAAAGGAAATGTAATCACAAATGTAGTAATAAAACATTAAATCACAGTCAACATTTAAAAAAAACAAACCCTGACAACAATCCCTAAATTATTTCTTATTGTCCCTCCTTCTTTTTTTCCCCGTCCATAAACAAATCAAAAGTCAGAGCACATAAACCTCCTCTGTCATTTTTACGATAAAGCCTCTTATCTGAGTTTGTTAGGGGGCAGCGGTGGTCTTTGTCACTGATAATGAAACACACTGCCTGTGTATACATAAAAACTCAGTTTGAGGCTTTTTACATGCGGCGCACGGTGGAGACGCAGAGAACAGCACCCAAGGGTGACCTTGCCTACTGATCTCAGACCGGTGAAAGGTTAATTGCCAAAGTGGATTAAGCTTTAAGATCTGTGGTCTCAATCCCGGCTTGGTGAGTTGCAGATGTCAAAACGCTAAAGCAAAAAGGCAACCCCGCAGTTCGATTTTGAAGCACTGACAAAAAAAAAAAAAAAGCTCCACTCGGGTGAGTTGGTGAAGTGCGGGCTGTTATTTTTGCACGTGCAGCTCTTAAAAGACTTTAAAAACGAGTAAAGGACAAGACAATCATCGTCGCCTTCTTCAAAATGCAACTGATCAAGACTCTTTGACTCAGACCTCACATTGCCATGCAGTAACGCGACGATGTTTTTTTTTTCCTCCCCACGAGTAAGATGTGATAGATGAGAGAGGGAGACAGATGGATAAGAATAAATCACAACAGGGTATCAAAGCACTGGTTGTCACGGATTTGTCATCTGTTGATCTGAGCCTGTACTGTCATATGAACAAGTCGCTTTTGCTGCAGGTCGTTAAAACAGAATGCAGGCTGATATCAGCGTGTATCTCGCTGCACGAGCCCCCGTGGCCACGCGAACTTAGCTCCTCCGGACGACTCGTGCATGTACACCAACCCACCCGTTAAAACAGATGGAACGTCGGTTAAAAAAAACGAAAAAAAAAACTAGGATTATACTCTAACCCGTTCCTTGCTTCGTGTGTCCGTGCCAGGCTAAGGGGAGGCTACTTACTAGGGTGTGCAAAAACATCGCAGGCTTGTATTTTTATTTGAAGTCAGCCGAGTCTTGGCGATTGGTCGGCAAAGTCCACCGTCGGTTCAACCGGTTTGACGCCGCTGTCGGAGCATCACAGGCTTCGCTCCGTTACCGTGCACGAAAGTGATAACAAGCACCGGCAACACTCTTGTCTTTATCCGTCCGTTCGGGTCCGTGCAGCGGTGTTATAAATTCCCGTCTTTAGCTGCCACAACTGACGTTGTAGTTGGGATCAGCTTCAATTAGTCAGCGACAAAAACCACAGAGCATCCGGTTTAGTTTTTCAAAATAAAACCTCACGATCCGAATCAGACCGTAATTCTTCTTGAGTGACGCAAACACGCAAAGTGAAACGCAATATAAAGCTTTAGTGTTGCTTTACATCTGAGTGTAGGCAATGTTATTGTCAGTATTTAGTTGTGGATTTAAAACATCAAAAAAGTGAAAAGCCTCGTGGTTTTATTTTTACAGTCGATATTCAATTGGAGCTTGGATTTGTACTGTTAACTTGACATAACGCGGTGACGTAGCTGTATCCCGTGTCTTCCGCCCCTCCTCCCTGTTCTCAATTTGCGTCCGCTGTGTCTCCGTTACGTCCGTACGCGCCTTCACCAGCGTCATCCTCAGTGTTATATGGGTCCGCAACTCACGTGAAAAAAAATGACCTAGTCTGGTTTAATCCTGATGTGGGCCTGGTGATTTAATAACAGTGCGATGTTTAATATAGTGCTGATTATACAATACTGTCGTCGAGCGAGAGAAGTGGAAAAAAGCAATGAATAAATCCAAATAAAATAAAGTGAAATCACAGCAAAAGCTTTGAAATTTTGAAGATTGCATTGTTGTATTGGACCTCGTATTGTTGCTTTATGACGTCATTTTATCTTAAAGTTTAGTATGAGTTTAATATGAATTTGGATTTTTTTTCATGATCTTTAATTTTAGCCTTACATTACACAAGCTTCTGCACACAGAACAGACACCTCTATGGAAAATAGTCACGCCGCCGGTCTTGTGACACTGACCCGACTCCCTCCTCCACTACACTACTTGGACTAAGGCCAGACAAAAGACGATCAGGCGATCACTGCAACGAGATGAGAAAGGGATATAATCAGGGTTAGTGCTTTGAAGAACAGGAGCCTGCGATATTACAGTTTGCCAGATGCATTGATTAAAAATAAGGTTTGGAACAGTGAACGTGTCTGCATTGTCTGAGGCATAAGCCTTGATGTTTAACGGACAGTGTAATGCAATGAAACATATAGACGATATACGCATACACCTTATTGTTCTCACTTTGTAGCCTTGTGCTTCTTAAAATAGGCTGCCCCTCTGCTCTACAACATGCCTGGTAACAGCTGGCACAAAGAAGAAAAAGGTTGACACTCAAGAGCTGACAACCTTGTCCGGCGATTAAAAAAGACCCAATATGAAGAATGGGTTGCGACACCAAGCCAAGTACAGCAGCTGAAAAATAAAATGCTTAGAAGGTTATTGGTATAAGTGAACATTTCCCCCCCCACCACACACACACACACACACACACACACACAACATCTCAGCCGGATCCAGTTCTAATTCTGGACAACCAGTATCTTATTAACCCAATGAGCACCAGCGCCATTACACTACTCTACTCCATTTGTGTCAAAATGCGTCTTGCTGTGGTCACATGTGGACTACTATGCAGCAGCGAGAGATCTGGCTCGGGATACTCATGGTGCGTGAGAGGCATGAGAGGAAAAACTGACGGCAGTGTCACTGCGACCTTGAAGCAAGGTCATTGAGTCTCTGCTGCAGACACTGCAATTCTGCGGAGCTGCATCAGACTGGTGCAGAGTCTGCATTATCATCCCCTTATAGGACATCGTTCATACTATATTCATTAAAAAAATCACCCAGAGTCCTATTATTTGCAAGTAACGACGCGGGTTTTTTTGTTGAGAAAATGTTGAAGCTTTTGCATCGTGACATCGGTACACGTTCCGTTACCGTTAGATTTCAACCCATAACGAGGAGAGGAGGAGAAATGTGCGGTTGGTTGGTTGGTTGGTTAAGACACTCAGTTAATGACAGCTTGGGTCCCCAGGGTGCTTCTTCGAACAGGTCGTGACCTTAGACAGGTGTCAGCTCAAACACATTGTGCTGGAGGTTCAGAAAAAGCATTGGGCACTGCATCAATGAGTCATCCAACTCAACTGATAGAGAACAGCCTCCACCTCTACAATAAACAGTCGGGCCAGCATTCATAGTGCACCCTGTATGGCGGCGGGAGATGAGAGGGAGAACACGTTTACAGAAAGGGAATCAGTGGAAGAAGACATTTACTTTGACGACTTTGAATGGGACGGTTTCAGTTATTACTATTCTATATAAATTGAAATACACTCAGTTCACGTGGTTTTTGTGATGATTTAGATAACGACAAAGGGTTCTGTATTTTAGGAAGGGTTGACAACATGGAGGTGGAACATAAAGCTATATTATAGTGGACTAAAAATGAAGAATAGTATAGTGTCTTGTAGAACGTCCAATACAATAGACAATGCAGAGGAGAAAAATATAGATAGATAGATATAGATAGACAGTATTTGTAGTTATTAAATGAATTATCCCTCTGTACAATAAAGAACAACTGGACAATATAATATAATTCGATTACTTATGAAGTTATTATTAAATACCACTATTGAAGAGATTACAGTATATAATAATATAGGAATATCTAGCTGACCAGATTCAATTGGATGCCTTTGACCTGCCTGGACAGATGAGAATTTACACAAGCATATCTTCCTAGAAAACCTAGAAAATCTTGCTAGGTTTTCACACATATTTTGCTGCGGGTCTACAGTGGAACAGTTAGTGACTTTTCGAACTCTGCATCAGTGTAGATTTTTCCCTTAACGCAGATCATGTACTTAAAGTCTCCCTCCCTCTCTCTCTCTCTCTGTGAATATGTTCATATAAGTACAAATTTAGACTAGTCAGTTTTTATATTGTTAGTCAGTTAGTCAGTTTTTATATTGCACCTGAGCTATGTCTCTAGTTGACCAGATTCTATTGCCCAGAGATGCCTTTGACCTGGACGAATAAAAATTTAGACAAACATATCTGAGCTGAACCTATTTTCATTTGTACATTTTTAGAATTACTAGGGGGAAAATGCATTTGCTGGTGTAGCTGTTCTCAGATTTATCTCTAAATCTATCTCTAGAGGAGAATCTTTCTCTTGGTTTTCACACATATTTAGCTGCGGGTCTACAGTGGAACAGTCAGTGACTTTTTGAACTCTGCATCAGTGTGGATTTTCCCTTTAACTCTGGGTCACAGGCTCGCTTGCCTACATCAGCACTACTCGCGTTTCGCCCCCTGGCGGAATGGAAATGCAACTGCAGCCCTGTTATGGATGACGTTATAGCAGCTGAGCCTGCGTGTCCTCCAGTAAAAGGTCACTCACTGCCACTGCACATCACTGCCGCCCGCTAACTTCCTGCACCCAATGCCAAGCACGGCCTTTTCTTTGTACATATCCTACAGGAAAGTGTCAGGTTTCCACAGGGAACGTATTCCGCTGAGGTCATCTTTCTGCTCTTTCTCAGTACTTAAGCCGAAGATGAAAATGAAAAGTGTCTGCAATTTGTGTCGCCGATGACGCCACTGATGTAGAAATGTATCTGTTAATAATTCAGTGTAAGAGTTCATTGTTTGTATATTAAGTGGATCAGTAAAAGTTCAGGCCTGTAGGTATGACGTGTCAGTGTGTGCCATCTGCTGGTGGTGCGTTCACTTACCAAAGGGAGGTTAATTCGTTTTTTAACAGCTGAACTTTTTTTTTTTTTTTTTGAACCAGATACTTTTAACATCAGGGCATTTCAGCATTTTTTTGTTTTCAAAGTCATCACAGAAATACAAGCCACAAAAGAAGTACAGACTCCTCTTTGTGACTGTATTGTCGTCACCGTCCTTGGGGCCATTTTCAGATTGAAACAGATAGAGTTTCCAGTCAAGTATCACTTACAGATCAGCTGTACAGCTATACAGTGAGGCCCATATAGACTTCCTGGAGGGCACGTGCAAGACACTATATTCATACTATTTAATCCCTTATCCACCAACCCAACCCAAAATGTTGCCGTTGGTGAGGAACCTAAATGCATTGTGAATTAATCCACTAAAGATAAAACTCAAGCCTTAAATAGAAATAAGTGTTATCAGAAAAATATATACAGTCCCTGCCAGTGTTATTTTTGTATTGATATCAGAGCTGAAGTCATGTGTGTGTTGTATTTCACTGTTGTAAATCATAAAGGTATTTGCTTCATTGCTCATTTGAAATGCCTCGTGTGTTTAAGTGACAGCAATGTGGCCTGTGTTTCATTGCCCTGTCAGAACCACATATCTCTAATGTCAACTTTCTAATCGGAAAAAAAAGGGACCTGTTTTCAACTTTTGAGTGTTTTTGCAGAAAATCCAATGTTTTCTCTGACTTTCTGAACCTGTAAAGCAACATATAAGTTGTTCATTGCTGAAGGTTGTGGTAAAGCTGTAAAACTGTCTCTGAAAAGTAGTTGGAGTTGTCAGACATCGATAGTGGACTAAAAAGTACAACAGCTGTTTTAGACATGTCGTGGACGTACAAGTACATGGTTATATGAAACTGTAAAGTACTAGTGTCCTAAATCTCTAGTTTCATCCCATATTTCAGCTACAGCATTATCAATTTACCACTCAAATGTATTTTAGTGATCATCAAATAATGGAACATGTCATAAACAATTGTATAAACTTACCTGGTCAAGGACTATATTCTCTCGAATTTTCATTTGAAATGTTCAGATTCCTATTACGGATATCAGTGATATCAATAAAGCAACACCAAGAATGCTGACAAGTTGGTGATTTCCAAAAGGGGTCTTAATTTTTAGCCGTTGAGGTGTTTTTGCAATTGGAACTATTAGGTATTCAGAGACTAAAATAAAGAAAAGCCTCTTCACTGTTTCGTTGTGAAAGGGGCTTTTGCTGCCACCAAGAGGTTGAAGTTCTGTCATGTTTTACACAAATGCAACAGCCCTACTTTGTACCATTTTGTGTGTGGCTTCTGCCGGGTTTAACTTCCTGACAAAGTCTAAAAGACGAGAATAGAACAACAGTAGACGACAATCTCTAGGCAACTGAATCAAGTCACATGGACTGAGTTTTATCTTGAAGACGTTTGGCCCTTTATCCAAGTGGCTTCATCCGTTCATGCAGAACTAGTCAGCCCGGTCCTGATTTACGACACTAGTGCTTTCGACTTTCATACAGGCGTGTACTTGTACTAGTCAG
>JAPTHA010000007.1:9908372-9925705 GCA_029814585.1 Gymnapogon annona
GATCATTGAACCATGTGTGTGATGAAAGAGGGAAACATCTAAAACACGCAGGAGAGTTGCAGACCCGTGATCTAGGATGTCTTTCATGTCAGTAAGAGATCCATAGCTATACATTTAAGAGTTTATATGTTGATGAAAAATATAAAAATGCACTTGTGCTTCACGGATCTCTATAGTGAAACACATCAGGCGTTTCAAATGTTGGTATATATTATGTTTTATCGTGGCGAGTACTTCTCCCTTACATTTTTGTGTGAAAAGATGAGACATTTCCATGTAATTGTCCTTATTTATTTTTAACACTAAAACAAGAGGCTCATTTGGAGTCGTCAGATCGTTCTATGTTAGTGTTTCACTGCTCTGAGCCACTTGAGAATAAGTTGGGTTGAATGTGGTCCCGGAACTAAAATAAATCTGGCTCCCTCCACTGTTAAAATCTTCAGTGTTATTTTTACATTTCATAAACTCATCCCACAGGCTGGATTGGACCCTTTGGCGGGCCGCTTACAGCCCACAGGCCCCATGTTGGACACCCCTGTCCTAATGTGCTATGTACTAATGCTAAGTGCCAATACCGCTGGGAGCTGAGTCTTAACCTTTAATCTGTGGTGACTACAACATATTTTTCTAAAAAGTTAGTAAGATATTATTTATGAGGCATTATCCCATAATGCTCCAGTGCTGCTTTTATGGTAGCTCGCAAATAAAAATTTCTCTATTTACTTAAATGATTTATGGTCATTTATTTTAATATTACCCTCTGTATTTCCCACCTGTAATTGGTGGGAAATACAGTACTGGAAATATTTCATTTCCAGTACTTAATGCAGCCTTCTGAGTTAATTATAAGGTTATTACATCACAACTGAGAAAACTGAAGAAATAGGGACTTATTCCAACAAAGGTTACACGAGCAAAACTATACATCCGTAGTGACATACGCTGTGGCTGTTGAATTTCTTTATCGGCTGGTTCTTGTTGCCTCTGGTTTAGTTGGAAGAGAAATGTAACAGGATATAAGCAAGTTTTTCAGATCTGTTTTAATGTCATGTTCTTAATCTTCTACTACACATTAACTGACTCTTGACAGTGCTGTGAAAATAAGCACAAATTAAAACAATCAGAACAGACAAATGAATAAAATAAATATAGAGATATGTTATTGACTCATCATCGAAACAACTCATTTTCCGTACAAGTCTTTATTAAACTCTAATGTTAAAAGCAGTGGAAACCCTAAAGGCTGCTTCCCTTCAACGTTACAGGGCACCCCATGTGGTTAAAATTAAAATTAAGTCTCACCCTACCAGGAATAATCAGTAACACGCTAAACTAATACAGAGATGTCTTGATCATCTGGTGGATTCCAGTCAGTGATTGGATACGATCAACGGGTCACTCTACGGGGAATCATCTGCTACATTCACGATACAGCGGACCACAGTTTAGTCACATAAAAAAAGAGACACGGACAAAACATGGAGGAAACGAGGACAGACGCTGGACAACGGCCCGGGTTAGGATTCTTCCCTGACTGGAGTGCATCCAGAGAAAAAACTGTTGTGGAAACTGGTCAGGATCTTCTTCTTCTTCTTGAGGAAGCTGACCTTTGACTTCTCACCCTCCTGTTCGTCCTCTTCCTCTGGTGTGTTCACATCTTCTGTGGCGTGTCCCATGTCGCCGATTTCTTGGAGTACCTGAAATAACAGGTTAAGATTCAACATTTGACAAAATCGAAAACTCAAACCCTTTAAATGTCACAGCTCTGTGTTTTCAGGGTTAAAGATCAAACGAGGAGGTTTTCCATCTTTATGAACAACAGCTGCAGCACAGACCCTCCAGGCACCGTCCGGTCTGACCACAGCCACGCAGAAGAGGATGCGGTGCTTGGTGTACCTCGGAGTTAGCGGAGTTGTACAGAAGAGACACCGAGGATGAAGAATTCAATGGATTTAATTATTTGGAGTGAGATGGAGAGCCTGGTAAACTTATTAGCATGTTCTTTCTGTTATAGTTCTATGGATATCTGGTGATGTTACATTAACATACCAGACATGTATTCAGTTGGTTGTCTATGCGCCATGTTACTAAATAACTATTACTAACCTATGTTAGCATACTGTACACCTATTCAGCCTGTTGTTCTGATAAAATATGTGTTCTTGGTCTCAGATTTTGTAAAATTAATTTCTCCCCAAATTTGTGCAATTTATAGTCCAGTGGGACTTCAATGTTTTTTTCTTCTTCATTATGCATTTTTGGCTGGTACGACTTATACTGTGGAAAATATGGTAATAGCTTTTGTGCAGGTTCCTCACTACAGTATATAAACACTGAAATAATATGACTATATGTATCGATAACAAAATGAAAGTAGATTTGGGCCAATTTCCAGTTTTGCCAAATCTAGTATACAAGAAATAAAACCGCATACCTGCAGACACACAAAAGGAGAAGAGGTGATTGTACATGTGAGTAAACTGTTAAAGTTACCTTCTTGGTGGGGGTACAGGTCGGCGGCTTGAAGAAAGTGGCGTTTTCAGGGCTTGCAGATGCAGCTCCCTGTAGAGAGTCCCTGGAAATATTACATGGTTGACTCGCATCCTGAAACCAGGAGAAAAGGCAAAAGGTTCAATGATTACCAACAGCGTTTCTCTCATCTATAAACGTACCAAAACCACTGACAGAGAATATGTGTGTTGAACAACACCTTCACAGCTGTGACCAAATAGATCCCAGGTTATTACAGAAGCGTCTGAACTAAACGCTAATGACTCGACTTTCTCTTGTGATCTGTGTACTGTTGAGTGGAAGGTGCAGTGTTTTCAATCACATTCCTTCTGGAGTCATTCCTAGTGTGCAGCAGAGAGTGCTTTATTTCATAGGAAATAAATCAGATGCACAAGACCTGTTTAATTTGACCTCAGGTGGTCCAGTGACACTTTTTATGCTGCCCTTTGGATTTTAGAAAAATCTCTGCCTGTTGGTGAGTTGGTCAAATTTAGTGTTAAATATGCAGGAACACAGCGCTCCTGAAAGAGATCTGAGGAACCGGACATTTTCTGTTGTCAAGTGTAAAGCGGGTTTCTTTTACCGAGGAGAGGACGCCGGTGCGCAGATGAGAACTCACCATAGCGGACACTTTCTTGTCCATGTTTCGACATTTCTCGTGGTCGCACTGGCAGTTCTCTCCACAAGTCATCATCCCTTTGCGGCATCTGCACAGCCTGTTGCTGCAGCGACCTTTACATCCACACTGAGGGAGAAGATGCTACATGTCACACCTCTGATGGGGTTTGACTAGATCTGGATTAAAACATCACCGGCCCTGGTCTTACCCCGTTAGTTTTACTTTTCCTGGAGCCCCGGTGTCGTCTCAACGGCTTCTGAGGTTGCCACTCATTCTCCTCGTCCTCCTCTTCATCGTCCTCACTGGAAGATTCCAGCTCATCCATGTTGATGGTCATGTTCAGTGGAGCCTTCACACTGTTGAAGCGCTTACCTTTAGGCTTTTAATGGCAGAGAACAAGTGTTAAAAAATATCCCTGAAACATTTCTTGAGTGATGACTGGTTTCAGTGCAAGAAATGATGTGAAAATCTGCTTTTCATTTAACATGTGACTTTCACTTTACCTTTAATACAGTTATTTTAATGCACTGACCAATTCTGGGAAAAAATCTCTAATACTTTATTTATTGGGAATGGATGACACAAGAGACGTACACTGGGTCTAAGAAAAAAAAAACAACTCTGTTCAATACTTTTGGGGGGATGAAATCAAATGAGTCGTCTTGACTCGGTTGATTATTCAACGTTGGCGCGAGGATTTTCTTTCCACTTGCCAGATGGAGGAGTGCAAATTTCTGTGAAAGAAAAAGCAAGACATTAGTCTTTTTAGTAGTCCGAATATAAATGCAACACTCATGTTCAGCCACGAAGATGGTTTAGTCATTCTAAGAGATTGACCCGGAAATTGTACTGTGACAAAACGTTCACCTATTCCCTTTCAATAGAAAACATTCCTTGCAGAAGCTTCATCAGAGCCCTTTACTGCATTAAAATACCTCACACATTCAGCTCAATGGAAGCCAATGCCGTCATCGTGGAATCTGCAGGTCCAAGGAAGTTACATTTAAGACTTTTTAAGACATTTTTACAGAAGCACGGAGCTGCCACATAGTAAAAAAAGAAAAGTTGTTAGAATGACTTTGTCTTCTCGTTTGAACGACTTTACATATGGCCTCCCATGATGCTTCAGTGCAGGTTAGTTGGGTTATGACTGATTTACAGAGCTGACTGATCGGTAAGTCGTTCGAACAAACTCGTTCAGAGGAAATGCTAGTTTGCTGATGTTATATGTCAATAGGTTCTTCCATCCGTCATTCCACCTGCTCCAATATCTGGTCTGCACTTCGATGCTCTGAACTGCTCTGTAAATCAGTCATAGCCCAACTAACCTGCACTGAGGCATCATGGGAGGTCATATGTGAAGTCGTTCAAACAAGACGACGAAGCAGTTCAAACTACTTTTTTTTTTTTTTACCCTGTGGTAGGTCTGCGCTTCCGTACTTTTTAAAGCCACTTTAAATCAAATTCCAGACCTTTCATCTGCGACACAGCAAAAAGTGTGCAAATAGTGTTGTCCATATATTTAATGGAACTTCTGAAAAATAAACTTCAAGATCCCAACTCTAGGAGAACATCAGCAGCCTGTAACACTTTCAAAGATCTGACAATCTTTCAAACAACTATGAAACAGTGCATGTATTCCCTCCACCACGACTGCTGTTGGTTCCGCTCTGCTGTGGTCAAATGCAGAGCAGGAATTATAAATTTGCCAGATTCTTTACAAAGATTTCACTCTACGATATCAGAAAATACACTGCAATTTTGTTTATTGTGTTTATGGCATTTCTAAGACATTTGAAAGGCAGATTTAAGGATTAGTTGTCATTTTTAAAGATAATTAAGAACTTAATTTTGGACAAACACATTGAAGACTTTTTAAGGACCCGCAGACGCCCGGTGTTATGTGAAGAGGTGAGTTGTGGAGTTACCTGTTTGTATTGTTCATTCTGCTCCATCAGCGTCTGGTTCTGTTCATGTAATCCCCGAAGCTTTTCAATCTCTTCTTCCTAAAGTGACGTGCACAAACAGACTGTGAGCAGCTCTGCACACTTCTTCAGAGGACACAATGAAATGTGGAGGAGACAGACCTGCACTTTGAGGCGTTGCAGAAGCTCCTTCTCCTTTGAAGTCACTTCATTTGCTGGACTTGTTTCATCTGAATCAAGACATATGGTTTTGTTCTGTAGTTGCTTAAGAAGATAAAGGACCTACATAAAGCAAAAAAAACATTAAATACGTGTAACAAAGCATTAAATAATCTTAAACATTTTACTTTTAAGAAGTTAAACTTGTAAACTCTTAACTCTGTACCTTCTCCTGATGTCTCTCCTCCAGCTCGACTAACAGCTGCTGGTGCTCCATGTCCATGGTGGACATCACATTTCTCTCATCAGTCAGTGTCTTCTTTAAATCTTGGATATTTCCCTTCTCCTGTTTGAGTTCACTGTCCAGCTTTGCACCCGCTATTTTAGCCCGTATCAGCTGGGAGAGAGAAATTTAATGTTTTTAAAAGTACAAATAAACACAGCAACAATTTACCACAGAACTGTCATCCAAACATTTTGCATTTCTAAATAGAACAGCATATTCACCTCAGATATGAGGCTCTTCAGTGCAAACTTTGCCTCTACAATGCTTGTGATGCCATCTATGCGCTGCTTCCAACGTCCATCGCTGTCTGCGACAAGGACTTTCTGCTGGAGGTCAGCGATCTGGGCATTCCTGTTAAAATACAAGTCACTTAGCAAATCTTAAAGGGAAAAATTTAGTCAGTGTGTCCTTTAGTTAATTACATGTTTTTTTTTTAGAACGGGGAGGTAGTCTGAAATAAGGATGAGCAATAACTGCTTTTCTGAGGTGGTGTAGATACAGGTGACTGAAGGAGAAGCTAGTTATCAGCAATGACATGTTAAAAACATTGAAATTTATTGAGACCAAAAATGCCAGGAGGGTCAGTGCACTGACAGGTAATTAGGGGACGGAAATATATTAAATGCATTGTGGTTCTTTCTGACAAGTGTGTCTGCCTCACCTGAGGCCCATTTCTGCCTCCAGATTCTCCACCTGTTTGGTCAGAGGGGTTTCCAGAGCCCCCTGCGTCTCCAGCTCAGAGATGAGCAATGTCCGACGCTGAAGCACAAACAAAACCATTTCATTTACGCCAACTTTTACAGTTCTGTTTCACTTCATTCCATACATATTTTCTTGTAATCGCACCAGGGGCAAACACTTCTCACCCGTATTTTAGCGGCAGGGCGGCCCCCAACATCAATCTGCTGTTTGAGGTGGCTGATCTCCTGAGCCAAGACCTTCCTGTCCTCCAGCAGGTCATTCAGATGGCGCCGGGCCTCCTCCGTGCTCACCATTAACTCGACTTCATTGAAAAGCCAAGCCTGTAAAACCCACACAAGGGAGTCAGACGAACGAGAACAGAAAAGCCTTTCGTGAAAGGACACCACTGCTTATTTTTGACTGGTTCACCTGCATTTATGACAAAGACTTTGTTACAAAACACAGATATGTGTGCAAATATTTGATGTAAAGGCCCCAACATACTTATATACATAGACTGTGTTAACATTCAAAACTACGCAAGACACTCATTCGTTTCAGCATTAAGGATGTGCACCTGTCAGCTTCACAGGACCGAAAAGCCCTAAACCCATTGTTTCTACCTTTGTTCTAGCAGCAGCTCCCTCCATTCCTCTATTCTGAGAATCTTTGCGTTTCTCCGCCACCTCAGTTCTCTTCTGGAGGGCATCCTTCAACCGCTTATTTGCAGCTGCAGCCTGTAGGAAAAAAAAAAAGAAAAAAAGAGAGAGATCCCTATAAATCGCAAGGGCCAAGTTTGTCTCATGAAAATTCTCACTACGCACATCAACGCCTGGATGATGTGCAATGCAAGTTACATTAGTGACACTTTGGAATATACACGATTAGTGCAGTCTGTCATAGGAACGCATTTTAAAAAAACAAACTATTCTGAACAAACAACAGGTAAAGATATCTTACCTCCTCGGTTTTGCGACGCAAGACATTGGCCTGTTTCTGGAAATCCCTTTCAAGTTTCAGGAGTTCGTATTGACGTTTTCGATCCTTTCAAGAACAGGTAAAGCAAATAAATAAAACTATTTACCTTTCAATCGGAAAAAGTGCTGGTGAATAATTAAGAAATATAATTAATGATTAATGATTCTATACATGCCTTCTCCTTGAGCTGAATCACTTCTCTGTCTTTCTTGCTCTTCCAGAGTCTGAATTTCTCTGAGTCGTCTCTCATCTGCCTCATCAGCTGTGTACGCTGCGTCTTCATTGCCTGGAAGGACAGATCATTACTGCGACTTGAGATGGAAATCAAGACAAATATCACCAAGAATCAAAGAAAACATAACAGATACGACATGACAAAGACATTAAAAACCGTACCTGTATCTCCTGCACGAGCTTGCTCACTTTCTGAACAGAGGATTCTTTGAGTTTTAGAAGTTTAGACTGCTCAAGAAGCTTCTTCTTCATGTCACCAAGCTGACCCTCAAGCTCCTGCAACCTCTTCCTTCGCTGCTCGCTGAGTCTGCGCAAAGATCAGACCGAGAGGAAAGTCAAGGTAAGAGGAGAAATGACATGACTGCCTTAAGATGAAAAGGTCAAAATGAATGAACCTTTAATTGTCAAAGGCACAGTCTAGCCTCGATCATAAAAGGTCATCTTACTTTGCGTGGTTGGTGTCTTTCTTGGCAGACTGAAGTGCCAAAACCAGCTCCTCTTTCTCCTTTTGCAAAGAATTCACTGATGCCTGAAGATCGTCGATGTTTTTCTGTAAATAAAACAGTTAGAGATACATTTCATTTTAATTTGACTGAAAATGATGAATCTTGTAATTGCAAACATCCCACAGATGCTCACAACCCTTAATGTTTGGATAAAAAAATTGTATCTTGGAAAAAAAAAAAAAACTTCTAGCAGAATCATGGGAGTAATAAAAACCTGGTGTTCGGACTGCATGGGCTCCAGCTGGCTGTCATTCTGGCACATTTTCTTCACAAAAGCTTCCTTCAAACTCAAAACTTTGTTGAGCTCAATCAGTTCCTTGGAGAGTTGGGCCTGACGCAATGCATGATGGGCAGTAAAGGCCTCTAGTGAGTCCTTACCAGCGACGGCATCCTGTTTAACGAGGTGGGGAACATCAGTTGTCAAAAATGCAGTGAAACTTCGACACTGAAGGGTCAAAACATGAAATGTGGTCAGACAGGTTGAGATAATCACACATTACAGAAGCTAGCTGAAGAAATCTAAATAGAACAGAAAAGTGGCTTTTTTTAATTATTATGTTATCATAAGCACGATCTGATTTTATTACTTTAACTCAAGACAAGCGTGGTGTTCAGTGCATTTCCAGAAAATATATAGCTTGAGAAAAAGGGAACTAAAATTTACTCGTGCAAAAAAAAAAAGGGTCCTACTGCAATGAATGTCATGGAATCTGCCCAAACTTTTTAAAGGGGTGGAACCAAGGAGTGCGTGTTCTAAAACAAATCCACACTATTATCCTAACCATGTGGAAATGTTTTACACTGGTGTATAGAGCAAAGAAAACCCATCCTTCTTTACACTGTCACAAATCTTAAGGCAGAATGCCGGCAGATTAATACATCATTAGATCAATATATAATTTCTAATTCAGAGATACATTACATAATTTTGGTTTTTATAAAACAAAGACAAACATTGGCCAACATACTGATGGTGACTGATCTGCTCCATCCTTGTTGCTGTTCCCAGACTCATTCTGTGCGTCCTCTCCTCCAGTCATAGAATCGATGGATGCAGCCATGCTAGCGCTTTCATTCTTGGAAAAGAGCCAACAAACCAATGTTACAGAATAATAAACATGTAATATGTAAAATGTCTATTTCAGACTATCAGTAATAGATCAAACTTTAATTGGTGCAGTGACTCACAAATATTTGCACATCTATTTGCCATCGTTTATTGACAATAATCCATGTGTATACCTTGAGCTCCAAAATGAGGTCTTGCAGGTTTTTCATCACCTCAATGTTTTCCTTCAGCTCCTGGTCCTCCAGAGTCACCAGCAGCTTCTCAAGATCCACAGCACATCTGAAAGAAAGAAAAGTGGGCCCATTACATATTTTAAATACTCTTTTAAAGACTTTGCAGACTCATTGTGCTTCCTGCTTTTACAAACTTACGCTTGATGGTGTTGCAGTTGCTCCAGTTTGCTTTGCAGCCTCTCATTGGTTTGTTCCGTCTAAAAGAAGTAAATATAATAAACTGAGATGGTAGAAACACAATGTGGAAGAAGAGACAAATCACACGGTGAAAACGATTCATATCCTCCACTTTCATCAGTTATTACTTTTTATCTTCATCTGCGGCTACAAACTGGAACCAGTTTAATTTCTGAGGCAGATTTGTGACGGTTGCTAAGGTTACCATAATGATCTTCTCAAACATGAGGGCGGTTTGTCCAGCTGCTTCACTCAGCTCTCGGCTAAGCTTATTGTTCTCGTCCTGCAGAGCACGATTCCTATCCAAGAGCTTTGTCACATTCTCAGACGACTCTGCCCTGTGAAGGAAGAACAGAGTAACGGACGTGACCTGTTGTTATACGCTGCTCTGTAGGGAAAATTGGATTGCAGGGAAGTTGAGTTTTACCCGGAAAGAACTGGCTCCACTCCTCCGCGGGCATGAAGAAGCATCACTTGCAATTCTTGAACCTGGACATAAATATGCATGAATTCACTTATTGGATATTAAAGTGAGAGGGAACAGCATGAATTCAATTCAATTCTATAATTTTTCTCTCATCGTGTCCTGATCTTTTATCAACACTGCCTGCGGGAGGAAACCTTTTTCCTGCCTTTGTACCTGTTTCTTCAAACGGCCCATTTCTGCCACTCTGGGGTCAATGTTGACAATAGGTTTGTTTTTAATCTTGCGAGCTCTGTCGGCGTATCGCAGTGTATTAATTGTCTCCTCCATGTTTGAGTCTGCAGGGCTGACGCAAGCAATCATCAATGTGTGACTATTTCCTCCCAGAGAATCTGAAGAAACAAAAAAAAGAGAAATTAATGAGACGTGCACAACATACTAAGAAGTCGCGGCAGTACTCAGCGTTCTTTGATTAACACTAGCAATTATACGCCTAGTGTAAAATTAAATTGGGCTATTATTTTCACATAAAAAAAAATCAGTGTGTTCACGTGCACACACTGATCCCAGCAGAAATAATATTTAAACAGACAAATATGGACTTTGTCTGTTTAAGGCCAATATGACTTCTAGGATATTGAAGCAAAAACATCATCAGACACAGACCCAGTGACCTATGTAGCTTTGGATCTGTTAAAACAAGGCTTACCTTGAAGCAGGCGAGTGAGTTTCGAATCCCTGTAAGGAACAAAGGTGTTTTTCTTGCTTTCATCACCCAAGGCACTGATCACATTACCCAAAGCCAAAAGGCCTCGATTGATGTTGATGCCTGCAGATGAAAATGAGTAGCATCAAAACAAAAAGGCTTTCACTATAGACATCGTTATGGGACAAAGATAGAACAAAGGAAAAGAAGCATTTATTTAGGGTTACAGTCTACCCCCAGAACCAGAATCAGGAGTGGTATCATTTTGTTTGGTGGATCATAACAAAAATATGGGAACTGATACCTAATTCATGTGGCTATGGACTCAGGGAGCTGACTTACAAAGATAGTGTTTTATATTTCTAATAAAAAATATACACGTTACCTTCCTTTAAGCGATCGCCTTCTGCTTTGGTTTTCTTTTGCCTCTCAGAACCAGCCAGATCCACAAGGTGCAATTTGGAAACAACTGAGTCAACTCTGCAGCAAAAGATTAAAATAAACCTTAAATGATAGTGCTATGAAAACCTTTACAGTATTCATACAAACATACTCATTTTCAGCAGTAATTATCAACGGGTTTTATTTTAATAAAACAAACTAAGCTGAAATCAGGGTTGCTGTCAGCAGACAATTTTTAAGGCCAAGTAAATATTTTCAACCAAGTGTCCAAAGTTTTGGATAAATCATCTTTTATATAATAGGTAAATATGAAGCCGTCCTAGGAAGAAAGAGGTTTTATGTCTGAATGTTTGGTTACTGTGAGTTAGGCTGTCTTCATTCGGCTTGACTAATATTAAGTGCATTTCAGTTCTGCATTTTTTTCATTTACAGAAAAAAAAATATGAATGAAAAATGTTTACTCTTGAAAGAGATGAAGTTATTACACTGATAAAATGGTAAGTGCAAATAACTGTAATGGAAAGAATTGTGCATGCATGTGTGAACCAATAAGGAGATAAGAAGCAAACACAAACGCCATATTAGATGAAAATGAGAATGAGACACCACCATGTTCAAAGCTGCACAAACAAAAAAGGCTGATTGTGAGAAGCAGGAGGAAGAATATGAAACAATACAAAAAAAACAGGAATAAAAACGCAGTGTCCACAATCTCTTCAAAGCACACCACAGGCGGCAAATAATGTACGATGTGTGAAGGATTCCCTCTAACTGTCAATGTGTGGAAATGATGAACCACCTCATAAAAGCGTAGTTGGAAGCACAAGCAGAAATTTACATTTTCTCTAATGATTATCGGAAAATTCTATTCAACTTTGCATTACATTTGGATGGAGGCCTTCCTACATTTTATAAAATGCCATCCATCCATCTTCCACTGCTTATCAGGGGCAGCAGTCTAAGGAGGGATGCCCAGACTTCTCTCTCCCCAGACACTTCCTCCAGTTCTTCCAGAGGGACCCCGAGGCGTTCCCAGGCCAGCCCGGAGACACAGTCCTCCAGCATGTCCTGGGTCTGCTGCGGGACCTCCTCCCGGAGGAAAGTGCCTGGAACACCTCCCTACGCAAGCGTCCAAGAGACATCCAAAACAGATGCCCGAGCCACCTCAGCTGACTCCTCTCAATGCGGAGGAGTAGCGGCTCTACTCCGAACTCCTCCCAGGTGACCAAGATCCTCATCCTATCTTTAAGAGTGCGCCCGGCCACCCAGGGAAGGAAACTCATTTTGGCCGCTTGTATCCGGATTTTGTTGTTTCGGTCATCACCATAGGTGAGAGTAGGTACATAGATCCTCCCCCCACTCGTGAACAAGACCCCGAGATACTTGAACTCCTCCACTTGGGGCAAGGATTTTACAAAATGGACAATGAAATTTCAGGAAATGTTTTAGAGAATTGAGTACGCACAAATTACACTTTAAGACCATTTAATTGCATTTTAAAACATTTTAAAGACACCCTCATTATACTGACCGACATCTCACCACGACAAACTGATAATAGTTACTTCTGTAATATTATTATGTTGTGGTACACCGGTGGAAACTCACTTATCTGCGCCTCTGCGCTGCTCCAGTGTGATGGTAAAGATGGCATGTGAGCGTGATGAAGCAGCATTCATAGCTGTAGAGCCCACAGTACGGGCAGAGTTCCCCAGTTCAAGACAGCCCACCATTTCCTGGGCAGAGGACACCTGCCGCTCAGTTAAACCCACAATCTGCAAAACAGACATAAAGCACACAGTGAATTTCAGGTCCATGTGGATCATAATCAAAAAAAGTTGAAACATGAAGTAGAGGGAAAAAAATGTGGTCTTGCTGACCTTAATCCCTTCTTTAGGGTCTTCACGAATGCTGATGGCAGGTTTATCTTTAGATGCACACAACAGGTCCAATATCTCTTCATTATAGATCTACTGTCAGAAAACACAAGGACTTAACAGGTTGTCAGAAGCACAGAACACCAATACAAGTTATCTGGACAGAAATATTCATTAAGCAATGTTTCAGACCTCCAGATAAGACACTGCCATACTGAATTCACAGTCAGTCTTCTTCTCTCTCTCCTCAAAGATTCTTCTGATGACCCGTGGAATAACTCCAACTGAAGGGTCATTTTCTTGAGCTGAAGTGTAGGCTCCTCCCATGGAGAAGGTCTTACCTGACCCTGTCTGTCCGTAGGCAAGAACTGTGGCATGGTAGCCTACAAAGGAGTTGTTTTGGGACATGAATTGACAAAATATCCTTAAAGCAGATAATAAAAGAAACTGCTGAAAAACAGTTTCCTTCCATGAGCCACCTCCACCCTGCACTCTTGCATGTAAACACTGACACTCCTCTCTCTGTTACTGCTGAAACAGAAATACACCCAACATATGTGCAATACTTTTGTACAATATATTGTTTATAGCGTGCTTTGCACTTTATTAAAACTGCATTTCCTTGTTGTACTTTGTTAATGTGTTTGCACTTATGTAATTTATTAACGTGTTTGCACTGAACCTGGGGAAGCCTTTTTAATCTTGTTGTACCTTGTACAATGACAATGAAAGCATTCTATTTTACTAAAAATGTAAAACCCATTTCTACTATAAGCAAAGGCGTCTTTGATGTGATTTAAAATAATGACTGACTCTACTCCTTTCAGACTGTGCGCTGCCACAACCATGACACTCTGAGATTTCAACAAGACATAATATTACAATACGTCAGAATGCAGGTCTACTGGTAGTTCCCAGGGTCTCTAAAAGTACAGTAGGAGCTAGAGCCTTTAGTTACCAAGCCCCTGTCTTATGGAATCAGCTTCCAGGTAATATTAAAGAGGCCGACACAGTCTGTGCATTTAAGAGTAGACTGAAAACATTCCTATTTGAAATAGCTTATGGTCAGGTTAATTCAAAACAGACTGGGCCCACAGTTCAGTCTAAGCTGCCCTAGGAGTTAGAACGCTGGGGGAAGTACAGGCACTGAGTCCTATCACCTGCCCCTAATGCAACTGTTGTCTGTACTTATAACGTCCAGTGTCTACGTCACCTATTTAGTCTGTTCATCACTATTCACCCGGTGTCCCTGTCCCCACTGCCCTTTGGGGGAGTGGCTGCTTTTTCAGCTATAGCTGCCTGGGGCTCAATGACGACTGGACCTGACATGCTGCCCCCCCCCTCACCCATACCTGTCTCATCTGACCTGACGGACCCTCTCACGTGCCCCCGCCTCATTGCATCGTTATAGATTGGAACTGTAAATTGATTAGTCTACTAGTGTTAATGCATCTATAGCCTGCGTGTGTGTGTATATATATATATATATATATATATATATATATAGTAGTGTTAATACATCTATAGCCTGTGTGCATATATACACTAGTCTTAATTCATCTATAGCCTGTCCGTCCATGGGAGTGGATCCCTCCTTCACTGTGATTCTCCAAAAGGTTTCTCTTTTCCCACTGGGTTTTTGGAGTTTTTCCTTGCCGAGAAGGAGGGTCTAAGGACAGGGGATGCCTAAGTCATTAATCCATTTTTTTTAGCTGTTGTTTATTCTTTGGACTGTCATTCATATTTACAAAAAAACAAAACTCTGTGAAGCCCTTTGAGACATCCAGTTGTGATACAGGGCTCTACAAAAAAGTGAATTGAATTTGCATTCCATACCTTTAAAAAGGCCACGCAATAAGGAGGCCACGGCAACACTGAAGACTTCCTCTTGTTCAGCAGTAGGATCAAATACATAATCATAGGTGAATGCCTTCTCTGTACCAACAATGACCTAAAACACAATTCTTCATTAGTGTATATAGTATAATTTCATGTGAAACATACTGTCTCCACGTATTTATACATAATACAGTACATGACCCATAATCAGCTGTGAGAAAGCACAGACCTGTGGTTCTCCGGGTACAAAAGTGAGACAGCACTGACATCCCTCGTTGACTTCTTTTGGGACTAAAGGACGACAACGCAAGGCAACGCGGACAGGGATGACCTTAGCATCCTCACTCGTCATCATGATTTTTGTGAACACCTGTTAATAAAGAAATAAGGGGGATATAAAATCAACCCGTACCACTCCTGTGACGTGTACAATCAGGCTTGTTGAGGGGAAATAAAATGCCAATCTGAATCATTAAGTGCAGAAATTTTTGTCATAGGCAGTGTGGTAAATTATTTAAACACCTTGTTTGTTCCTTGATCTGATAATAGAAAGAACTGAAGAATTTGCTAACTCAACTTGTTTCTGATCTGTCAAACAAGCAGATTAAAAATCACAATTTCAATCTTTGTTGTCACTCATGTACGAGGGAACAACGTGATGTGTCTGCGTATGAAAAACAAAGTAATTCAAGGATGAGTCTTCTCTGCCTTAAGTCATATGCATCTCTAAGAATATCTCATCAAAAGACAGTGTCCCAGTTCCACGCCCTGCTAATGACAGACAATCAACTGTTTTGTGTCTGTGCTAATGGAAAAATTACAGTTCTAACACACACAAGGAATAAACTCTAAATGAAAGACAAATGCCAGTGGGCTTATAAAATTATTCCAGTAAAAGTCAGTATGCACACATGCAGGAACCTTTCTTGGCATTTAAAAACACTAGAAGGGTGTGTTGTTGCGTTGTGAAAACTAGTTTTGCATTTTAGCACGAGTTTTTCCAGAAAGCACCCCTATTCATCAATCGAGTCAACGGGAGTGCCCCGTTATACGTATTAACCATTCAGTCTTTGGATCAGACTATAGAGATGGTAACATGATGGAACTAAACTGCACAAACACTAACACAAAAAGGTGACAGTTGTACAGTATTCAATAATCGTATCTCGTTCAAATGTGCGCAGCCGATGATGAAAACGAGGTTTAACAACGGAACAAGGCACTTGCGCGAAGCAAAGTTTTGTTGGGAAGCTTTTCGGTGCAAATTGCACTCGCCTATATCGAAATACTAATAAAGCCCTTGTAGGCGAACTGACACGGTAACGGTGGGGTCAGCACAACTTCCCACTAACGTAAATACCGAATGTTAGCTTCAGCTTTAAACTTGGTGAGACGTTAACGTTACCTCTCTCAGTTTTCTCCGGTCCCAATCCCTTTAATATATGTGCATTTAACGGTTCCGGGTGTTCGTTGGGAGTATTATCTCCAAAAACGACGTATATTGTATAATGTAAATTCAAATAACCTAACCGTTTCCGAAACTACAACAAACTCCTTATATCAATGAGCTTCCTCCCCGCCACTTTCAAACACAAGCTCCGCCTCCTTTTTTCTTCTTCAGCGAGTCGCTTCCAGCAGAGCTTTTATTCTTCTTCGTCGGCAGTTGATGTGCATATGGGTTGCACTGCTGCCACCCTCAGGTGTACTCGCCCATCAGCATCCAATCCTCTGCACGTCCGACCGTAGTTAAAAACGCATACATACTGTATAAATGCAGTGGATAGAGTCTTGAACATGATCTATTCTTGCCAAAGATTTTCATTCTCTATCTTTGTTACATTTATTTCATACTGTTGCCAACCATTCTCCTACAGGATAAAGGAAATGTTATATATATATATAATGCTTATATATAATGTATATAAGCAAGGCAGTTGAAAATGATAACTCTTCAGCTTCCTTGTCCTGCAACACAAATCTGTTTCTGAGTAGTTTTAACTTAAATGATTGTAGCAATTCACTTAAACCATCACTAGTTGCCTTAGTGATTACCACATATATGATTTACCAGTTTGTTGAAGCCATGTTTTTAATTAAATATGAGACTAAAACATGTAAGTGTTGTGTATAAATCTCAGGCAAGTATTAACTAAATTCACCAGTGGTTGGATGCTTAGTAAGGTGTAACTTGCAATGTTTCAATACATACAAATAAGGGATGACAAGAAACAAAATAAGCATTCTTGGTTAATGTTTTTATTACCAATTCCTTACCTACCAATGATGCAAATGTTCATTTCCACCTACTGGCAATTACACTATGCCTTTCTTGTGTGTGAGGTAAACGTACCAACAGGAATGACAAGCACTGGAAAATATAATGTATCCTTCACTACAAGATAAGGAAAAGGGTAAAGAAACGCAGCAGGAGAGTCCAAGAGATGAACCTTTAGTCTAGATGTGGAGTGAGTGACTGTTCTGTTATGTGTGTAGAAAGGTCATCACAATGGGAGCCAGAGGGGAAAACAGCTGAGTCCAGATAAAGTGATGACAGGGTTTCTGCAGGGAAGAGTGAATTAAGCTGGCGGAAGTGTCAGAACTGAGCTTCTAATAGGCTGAATTTAAAATTTCCAGACACTCATCCAGAAAGACAATTTCCACAAGGCTTGGGGTTAGCATAATAATAATAATAATAATAATAATAATA